>PVJA010004252.1:0-87610 GCA_004027025.1 Myocastor coypus | reverse complement strand
ATTTTTTTTTTTTTTTTTTTTTTTTTTTTTTGTATCTTCCAGGGTCAAATCCCCTCAGGATTAAATTTGAGACCATAGACAGTACTTTGTAGAACTGTTGTTAGTGTCAGCCTTCGGGACGAGTCACGGCCATTGCTTGGCCATTTTGCTTTCTGTGAAAACCTGAGAGAATTAACTCTAAATGTTTTTTCTAGGGAGCATCTTTACGCATTTCTCCTTAGTAATCAAGACTTAGAAAATACTTTTGCTCCTACCATTTAATGGTAAATTGGGGCGGGGGGTGAGGTGAGTAGGAGTGTAAGTAATGAGATCAGACTCACTAGACAAATTACAGTTCGTGTTCCAGCTCTGCTATCAAGAGTCAGTTTACAGAAATCATTTAATGCATACACATTTATAGGAGAAATAAACAATGCATGCTCCATGAGATGTGGAATCCAGTTACAGTACTCAAAGCATCGAGCTTGATTTCCTCATATAATGGCTGGTATCTGATAAATGGTAGGTGGTCTGAATAAAAATAGATGTAGAAAATTTCCACCAAATTTATCTTGTTCCTTTAACTCACCGAGTTTATATAAAAAGAGAAACAGCTGTTAACCAGCATCCTTTTCACCTGACATCAAAAACCAGCTGTTGTGTCAACCTGAGCTCTCAGTGATCCTTTCTCAAAATATTTCTCTAGCAGTCTGTGTCCCTCTACTTGCCTTGGCATTTGGTCATTCTTTGTCTGTTTGGACGAAGGATACGCACTTATTCTTGAGAGTCACTTATTACTAAATGGCTTTGGTACATTACATGTGAGTGGTCTTTCTTAAGCCCTGCTATTTATTTATTTATTTATTTATTTGTTTATTTTTGAGACAGGATCTTGCTCTGCAACTCAGGCTGTCCTTACTGAGCTCACTTTGTAGCCCAGGTTGATCTTGGACTCACAACATTCCTCCTGCCTCAGCCTCCTGAGTGCTGGGATTACAGGCATGTGCCACCACACCCAGCCAGACACTGACTATTTTAAAAGTCCTTGGTGTTTCCTTGGTTACATTAGGATCTTCTGGCTATAAGGTAATTGGCATAAAATATACAGGAGAGCATAACATGGGATAGAAAATCAGGGAAAATTGAGTTAAGTCTTCTTTCCAGATCCTTCACCTCTGCTCTGCTAACTAAATTACTCCAACCTATACCTCACTGGCTTTTACCTCATTCAACAGATCATTAACTCTTCTGGCCAGGATCTTGCACTGAAAGAACCCCATGCACAATCTAGCTCGCAATAGAGTTTCAACAGAAATTTGTTAGGTAAATAGAAAGGTTTCAAAAAGAAGAGAAAAAAAGAAAGGTTTCCCACATTTTAATTAGCATTTGTTTACTAATTTCACTGGCAACAAAAGGTATTATAAGTATAAAGTTACTTCTACTCTAATTAGACTTTATTTTAAATTTAAGGATTTACTTACATTAAACAAATGAGTTAAATCACCTAAAGAGGTCATGTAAATCAATCACTCTAGGTCTGCAATGCTCTACTAGGTAAAATAAAGTAGTGACCATCTGGAAGTCCCTGGATTGAAAAATAGTTCACTTATTATTGATTTGTCAAGTTCAGGACCCTAAGAATAAAGATGTCTTATATCCACCTGTAGAGATCACTGCTGGAAAAGACAGAATTCCTACTAAGTAAGCTTTGGCAATGGCAGAGTGAAACTGGAGGAGTGACCAAGTCTCAACTGAAGAAGTCAAGAGAGCACAGGTGGAAAACGATGCCAAGGCGGTGCCCAGGGCACTGAGATGAAGCAGGTGGGCTCAGAAGGCCTACACCAGGGGCATAGAAGCAGACTTCTACCTTCTCGTTTAGAGCCATGATTTTCATCTGGGCAGAATCCCTGTCCTGGAAATCTAATTTTGAGCTAATCCTTCAAACTGTCTGGTAACAATGGGAGGTGAGTATTGCCTGGCAACAGTGCCCACTTGTGAGCAAATCAATAAATAAGTTATTATTGGGTGTCCCTTTCCCTACTCATAGTACCAGGTAACATATTAAAATGTCCTTAAGTAAAACTTGTCCTAGAATAAATTTAAGCACTGTACAAATAAACTATTTCTGTGACAACTAGAAGAAACACAATCTAACAATCCTATAAAGATCTGTTCCCTTGCCTATAACAAATTGTGTTCAATGGAAATTTCCAATGAAGCCATATCATAGCCGCCTCCTGCCTGTGTTGGAATCACTCTCTGTAATGAGGACAATGTTTTCTTTCTTTTTCCAGACAGTATTTACTGCAGATGTAACATTGTTATAACAGAAAAAAATGCTATCAATTTTCCTTTGTGGTAACTCTGTGTCTGAGTTTTCATAAGGTTATGTCATAAACTTTGTAGATGACCTGAAGAACCAATTGTTGGAAGACAGAGGAGAAGCAATTAATCATTTCCAAAGGAGAAGGGATGCAATTGAGAAATGTCTCAGAGGAGACCAGTGGGGAAATATCTTCCCTCTTGCATTTGCCAGAGCAAGTTACATTAAAATTTATATTTTTTGATAGATAAGAAAGCTTATCAAATCAAGTTTGATATACCTTGATATAAAGGTTTATATCAAACAGAGAAGTAAACTTTGTAAGTGTTCACAAAGAATGGTAAAATCATGACCCTAGTAAATGTTAACACTTAAGAAAGACAGAATAGTCCCTTTCAGTAGGAACTTGTCGAACAACTGCTCTGTGCTAGCATTTCAGTCTCCATGAACACATAATTTTGCACACTATATGCAAAATATGATACACTGTAAGCAGGAAACGAGGCACATGCAAGGTAAGTGACCCAAACTCTCACTTGTACATACACTGCCTCCGCCAAGCCGCCTCCCTACATCAGCTGTGTGTTACATAGCAGTCCCGCTATTGCCTTGCCCTTTCTTTTCCTTGGGCTCACAGGGGCTCAGCACCAGGGTGACTAGATGCCTCATTCTCATTAGCTTCAGAGCCTAAAGGGCCGAGGAGATCACTCAACAGCTTTTACTGTCGGCCAGAGGCCAGAGCCGTCAATAAGTCTTGGTGATTCATTTGTAGCCTGGCCCAGGCCCTGGCCATTTGGGACTGGAGCATTTTATTCATTCTTTCAGGAGATATTTATTGAACTCTAACAGGGCAGACTCTATCCTAGGAGCTGAAGATAAAGTAGTAAAGCTAACAAAAGTTCTCACCTTTCTATGAAATCGAGGTGGAGAGAGGTGAATTTATTTGTTGACGGTCAAATTAAAAGTCACTGGGAGAGACCGATTTAGCCTCCAAATCCCCTCAGTCCTGGCTACTTTTCCAAGGTTATTGTTTTGCTACTTAAATGTTGACTTTGAAAGCTTGGGATCCTGAAAGAGTGTGTGTGTGTGTGTGTGTGTGTGTGTGTGTGTGTGTAACAAAAATAACACAAGTGCATAAACATGTGGTATTTGCCCAGCTCAGTGGTACCTGCTAGCCACTTAGTTCATTTGCTCAATTATTTATCTTATCCTTATGTAAGATACAGTCCATGCCCTTAAAACTTATATTTTCTATTAGTAAATTTTAGATAAGCCCTTAATATGTAATAAATCCTTGATAAATATTTATAGAGTCAATGAACACAGAAAATGTGAAATGCACAGTCCGCCATTTACCAGTGCTATCTTAATTGTGCAGCATAGCAAAAGAAAATAAACAATTTACAAATGGAAAAGAACCCCAGGATGAATGAGGATGATCTGCGAAGGTCAACCTTTTAATTTGAAAATATTCTATTTGGAAAAAAAGGCTCCCTTCTAGTCTCTTCACCAATTATTGAATTGTTTTGGCATGCATTGGTATTGTTCCCAGCCCATTTTCAAAATGTAGCTAGGCTTTCTGAAGAGCTGCCAGGGATAATTTCGCCCAGCAAGGGCTCTCTCACCCTAAGTGCCTGAACCATAGCTCAGCAAGGGGCACAATCACTCCAGCTAGTTAGCGACCAGTGTGAACTCCTCTCTGCCATTAGCACTGATTGGGAAAGTGGCCAGAACAGTCAGCATGCTCACATCGTGTGGTCAGCTCAAGATTGAGTGTTTTCCTTCTTATTCTCAAACGTCTTTGTTAAAAATTAGCCTTTGTTGTAATGTGAAGCATTCCACGTGAGAGAAAAAAAAAAAAAAAAAAAAAAAAAATATATATATATATATATATATATATATATATATATATATATATATTCCATTTGCCAAAGTGAGTACAGGTTTTTGAATTTCTAATATGCACCCAACGGTATCTTCCTTCTCCCTGCAGTGGTGCCAGGGCTAAGTTCTTTTCTTGGTGTGTTGCTTCCTTGAAGCCTCATTGGTGAGGAGGCCAGCTTATCTCTGACAACGACAGTATATATTCAAGTCACAGTGAAAATTGCATCTATCTAATTTATTCTCTGAAATATAGAAAATAATATAGGGGAAGAAGCCAGGAAGCAAAAGGTAATAAAGTTTGAAGAACGATTCTTCCACAGCTGTCAGAATGCTGGTGGAAGACAGTCTCTCCTCATTTTAATTGGCCTTTCCAACATGGGGAAAAGAAAAAGGACAAGGGACTGGGCCTCTCCATGGCTTCCCCAGTGGTTGGAATGAAACTCTAAGAGATTCAGGCTTCAGTGCTAGGGTGAAGGTACCTGTGTCACTGGTCATTAATCTTATGCTTAAGTCTGAAGACCAGGCATCACTGAGGATCCAAGCCCAAAATAATCACCATCCCCAAACCTCCCCAGGATTTTTCTAATGACCCAGTGGTCTCACTTGAATCCCGAGAAGAATGTTCTTATAAAAATGTTCCTATACTGGATAGTTCGGTGAATGGGATGTTTTACACATTGATGCTTTTGTTGAAATAGCCCTGCATCAAGGAATATTTAGGAATCCAAAGGATGTCCATTCATGCCATGATCCATAGTAACTTTTTGTTTCATATCATTTATTGATATGCTTTATATATTTTAAATTGTATACTTAAATTTTGTTTTATGAGTATTTAAGATGCGTGTATTATTTAGCTTTCCTTTGATGGGGCACAATATCCAACAGCTAGAGCTTAAAGGAAGAGAGGTTTAATTTGGCTTATAGTTTCAAGAGATTCACTGCGTGGTCAACCAGCTCCAAGGCAGAACCCTCAGGGTGGAAGCATATGCATATAGTGGAGGCACTAGGCAGAGTAAAAATGGCTGGCTCAACGTGCCTGGAAAACAGAGTAGAAGAGCACCAGAGAGAATGAACCCAGAGACCATATACAGCCCCGGAAGCCACACCTCCATAATTCACACAGAGTTACCTTGATGTGTGCTCCACCAATCTCCTACACAGATTGCAAAGCCAATTAAGTGGACATTCCAGCTCAACCATCATACCCTGCTCCTTGTCAAAAGTGACACCTAGACATATGTCCTTAACCCACAGTCTATCTCCAAATGACACAAGGACATAATTCTACCTAATGTGATACAAATATCCTGCATACAACTGAATAGAGATATCTTCAAAACCTCAAAAATTATATTTAGTAATACATTTCATGTTAAAAATTACAAAACACTTTGGAGAGAATAACTGATTTTACATTGAGTTCTCTGGGTCAGAGCCAGTGGCAAGAATTCAAGTATAAGTGGTTTATTTCAGAAGCTTTCAGAAGCACTGGTAATGGATTGGGAAAAGAAACTGGGATGGGGAGGAAGGAAACACGAATGGGATTAATGAGCAGGTTCCACCATAGATATATCATGTTTTGTCCCTGTGAAGACCTCTAAACTGCTTGGTAAATCATGACTCAGAGTTTTCCAATCCAAAAGGTAAGAACCTGGGATACTTTCCCACCAACATCTACTCCATAATTGGTCAAAGCCTGCTTGCTACCAGTAGTACCAGCAGAAATAAACATTGGGCCTGAATTTCATATAATACTGATAATATGCATAGTCAGAGTAGTAGAAAGCAGAAAGTTGAGGACTACAGGCTATGAGAAGCTCTGTGTGTGCATAAAGTCCTGAGTGTACAAGAGAGACAGGCGGGGCATCAGTAGCATCTGTTTTTGTGTGTTTGTTTTGTTTTGTTTTTTTATTTTTTATTCATTTTTATTACTTTTAATAAGAAATAACAATATGATGGTTTCAAAATATATTAGTAGAACATTTGCAACAATTGACACATTGCATACTGTTGTCCTCATAGTATAGGTCCTCATAGTAGCACAGAGTGTAGACATGATAAATTTTCTAATCGATAGTGGTAAAGAAAAAAATTTCTTCTCTCTGAACCTAGAGGAAGTAGTTGTATACATAGTCCAATGTTCTATAATTGCATTGGGTTACAATGCAAATGGTGAAACTGGCAATGTTGGAGGCTGTTGATTTAAGCCTCTTACAGCTGGTCATGCTAATCTAGCTCTGCATTTTATACCTCATAATTAAGCTTTTCCACTGGGTAATCAAGAGCAAGTTAAAGCAAGACCTGTATAACAAAACATTCATCATTTGTATCTTCCAAGGTCAAATCCCCTCAGGATTAACTTTGGAACCATGGACAGTGCTTTGTAGAACTGTTGTCAGTGTCAGCCTTTGTTTGGGACGAGTCACGGCCATTGCTTGACCAGTTTGTTTTCTGTGAAAGCTTGAGAGAACGCTTTTTCTCTAGGTGACTCTCCTTAGACACACTATACTTCATTTATCCCTTTCCTCTGTAGCCCCATAATCTCCTTGATCAGAAAATTTGGTAAACCACTGAGTTATAGGATGTTACAGCACAGGTTCTCTTATGTCCTGAGTCCTAACTGACCTTGAAGGCCTGTGAGTCTGCCAAGGGACAGAGTGTAGCTTTCGAGATGAGAAGATCTCTTTAGGAATCATAAAATCTGCTTATGCCTTTCCTCTGCTGAGGCCTTTCCTTGCTCTGGAAAAGCCATGGAAACAAGCCACCATCTTCCTGCCATCATTCTGCCCTGCTGGCGCAGGCTCACCCTTAATACCCTCTATCTAAACTCTACTCATGTGTACATTTCTGTGACTCCAAAGCCACATTTCCAGGCACTTCTGAATGGAAAAGGAAGCAAGAGCAATGGGTCCTAGGCCTCTTCCACTAAGTACTTTGTAGCATTTGACCAGTTGGGAAACTCTTTAAACATTTTCCCTTCATCAGGAGTCATGAGTTAATATGACTCATGCTTCCTCTATGCAACCATATCTAATTCAGATCAGTTTTCCCCTGGAAGCAGCAATAAAAATAGAATACATTATTTTTCAGAACAATTGTGTTAAAGATGGGAAAGCAACTTGGTGGTGGGGACAGCTAGGACTCGCTGGCAGAAAGGACCAGATAGAAGGGAAGCAGGCAAAGCTGTTGGATGCACGCCACCATCCTCTCCTGCCTCAGCACTTGCTGAGTCATATGGAGCTAGAGGAGATGTCCAGAAGCTGGTGGCACAAGCTCTCGGCATTCAAAAGATCATGGTACAAAATCATCCAGGGCTTGGGAGGCCAAAAAATGACAGCTGTAAAGTGAGCCTAATATCTGCACCACGCTTTTTCCTCAAGGTATCACTTGTGTGTACATTACAGGTCGTAAGAATGGAAACTAGATAACATTTGAACTGAATGCTAGTGGAAACTATGACACAGCATAGCTCATTGATACAACAAATCTATTCTTAGAGGGAAAATTATGTCCTTAAATTTATATATTAGATAAGAGGAAAAAATCTGTAAATTATAAATAGCTATCTCAAGCAATTAAAAAATAATAAAATAAACCTGAAGAATACAATAATAATGATAGTAAACCAATAATAAAATAGTAGAACTAGAATAGTAAAAAAGCATAATAGATAAAATTGACAAGACCTCGAAAAGTTGGTCCTTGAAAAGAATAAAAAAATGAGTAAACTTTAGCAAAATAGATTAAGGTAAAAATGCAATAATAGGAACAAATGACAAACTCTAGTAATAACAGTATCATCATTATAAATTTTCAGTTTATTAAAATATGAAATAATACTATGACAGTGTATGTACTAATTTATTTGGATATTTAGAAACATTCTTTGAAAGATACAAATATCAAAACTTTGTAACTTGAAAAAAAAACCAAACACCTCATCTTATAGAAGGAACTGTGGAGCAGAAGAAAAGAGAAAGTGCCTCACAGAGGATCTTCAGAGAGCATTGTAAGTATGATACTAAAATCTGCTACAAACATTCCAAGAAATAGTAAAGCTAGTCTTTTTCCTGAATATACATGCAACATTTCTAAATACAGTAAGAAGTTAACCCAGTGATGCATAAAATATATAACAGATTATAAACAAATTCATGTTACCTCAAGAATACAAAGTTGCTTCGACATTGAAAAACACATTGATTCAAGTCAGATAATAGTTTATTCCAGTTAAGTAGAAAATTGATACAATCATTTCAGCACCTTCAATAAGACTACTGGATAAAAATTAAATGCCTGTCATTTTTCTAAAAATTGGATGACTCTCTGTAGATAGAAATAAAAGTAAACATTCTTATTTGCATGAAAACATCCACAAAAATTCTCATTAAACATCACAGCTAATGATGAAATACTGAAACCTTTCTGAGTGCTCAGAAATGGGATAAACATGCCCTATAAATATTTCTTTTAAAGTTTATAGTGGAGGTACTAAAAATAGATCAAATATATAAAGAAAAAACATAATAACTGAAAGAAAAATGTGCACTTATGCAGGTAAAAAGTTAGAATGTACAGGTTAAAAGTACTAAGTCAATATATTAGGCAAAAATCAATCCTTGTTGACAGAATTCAGAAGAGTGGTTACATTTTGGGGGAAAAAAATCTATTAAAATTAACAAGGAAAACTTTAATTTAACACAAAAGGGCATAAAATAAAATATTGGATATCTATATAGCAGAAAAATGTATAAGTAATATTTAAAAATAAAATATTTAGAAAAAAATTAATGAATGAAGTATAAATAGTTAATGTAGAAAATATGTTATTGAAAATATTTGTAAAGACCTAAATAAATCTTTATGTATATTTCCATTGAAAAGCATTTTTGAAGTCAAATATATTTAAAATTAGAAAAATGATGCAAATATTCTCACGATAACATTTAAACATCAATACTGCTTCTGGAGATATACCTCAGTGGCATAAACATCTGCCTGGCAAGGATAAGGTTCTGAGTTTAATCTCTGGTATAGAAAAAAAGAAAGAACTTCAGTACTGTAAGCAGTATGATATCTACTGAAATATAGGCAAGCCAATTTAATAGGATACAGAACCACATCTGGCCATTTATTTATAAAATGTTGGCAGTGAAATGTCATAGGGGTAGATAAGCCTTTTCAATAAATTTTAAATTCTATGCATATCCATAGTAAAATCAGAGTCTTGACCTGTGCCTTGTCTCAAAAATATTATTTTCAACTAGCTTCTAAAATGAAATGAGAAGCATAAAGTCATAAAATCTCTAGCAAGCAAACACAGAGGAATACATGCTTTATTTTGAGATAAGCAAACATTTCTCAAAGCACAAGAAATAACAAATATAAAGAAAAATGATAAATGGTATTCAAGCCAGTCACCTACTCATCAAAAGACATAATTGGGGAAATGAAAAACATGGCTTACTATGGAATTAATGGAGAGACTTGTAATATATATACCCGCAAAGGATTTTTTTCTTTCTTGTCTAAAAGGTAGACCTCTACAGGCCATTATGAAAAGATAAAAAACCTAATTTCAAAAGTTACTGGAACTTTCATACAACTGGTGGAATGTAATTGGTGTTGAAAAATTGGTAGCATCTATAAACTTACTCTGATATATGACACAGCTATATTTCTTTGCTCAGCACTCTTCAGTTAGCTGAGACGTGAAAGGGCCAGGGGCTTTGTGTACCAACATGGAAAATGACCACATTTCTGTCAACAGACAGTAGAAATAAAGAGTGGAATATTCATATAATCAAATGATTCTATGGCAATAATTAGCAAGTCACTATAGCACAAAAAGTGTTGAATTCCACAAACAACATCAAGCAAAATTTGGACACGAAAAATTGAACACAAAAATTTAAATATTGAGAAAGTAACCTAACCAAGGAAGGGAATGGCCTCTACAATGAAAATTACATCACTCAAAAAGGAAATAGAGGAGAATATCAGACAAAGGAAACATATCCCGTATTCCTGCATAGACAGAACCAATACAACAAAATTGGCTGTACTTCCAAACTTGATATACACAATTAATTGGATTCCAACTAAAATATGAACGGCATACCTCACAGATTTAGAAAAACTGTTTAAAAATACATATGGGACAGAAAGAAAGCCAGACTACCAAAAGCTCCATTGAATAACAAAAGCAAAACAGCTGACATCACAACAACAGACCTGAATTTATGCTATAAATCTACAATGATTAAGACAGTGTGCTGGTGAGCCAGAAATAGGCTTGTGGGGTGCCAGAAAAATAGCTCAGAAGATTAAAGCACTTGCAAACAGGCTAAGGGGCTAGGGGTTTGATCCCCAGGTCTGCCAAGCTAGCCGCGCCCCTGGGATGTGCTGAGATGGCCATTAAGACTGGAAATAGTGGTGCGCGCCTGTAATCACAGCTCTTGGAAGGCTGCAAAACAGGCAGCTCACTATGGGTCTGATCTAGTAGTGAGACTCTGAACACCCTGTAGACCCTTCCCTAAAATACAAAAAAAAAAAAAAAAAAAAAAAAAAAAAAAAAAAAAAAAAAAAAAAAAAAAAAAAAAAAAAAAAAAAGGAAGGAAGGAAGGAAGACAGAAAGAAAAAAAGAAAAGAATGGGCTTGTGGATCAACAAAACAAAATAGTAAAAATAGAAACAACTCCTGGCAATGCAGCTATTGGATTTTGACAAAGAGACCAAAACTTGTACTGGAGTAAAAACCGCCTCTTTAATAAATGGTGCTGGGAAAATTAGATATCCATATTCACAAGATTGACTCTGAGAACTAAACTAAAATAAAAATGGATCAAAGATTGAAATGTTAAAATAGAAACATTTAATCCGATGAAATATAAAAAGGTACAACTCTTGAAGAACGAAATAAAGAAGGCCACTACATATTGGTTAGGGGAAAACTTCAAGATGAAGAGGTGACCCTCACAAATATGTATGCACCCAACACAGGAGCAGCAAGTTATATGAGGCAAACCTTAATGGACATAAAAAATCTAATATCCAATACCACAATCTTAAATAGAACTCAATGGCATAAGACATAATATAGATAACCGATGAATGGTATCGTATAAAATTAAAAAGCTTTCACACAGCAAAGGAAACAATCAACATAAATAAATGGGAAATTATTCTTGCCAATTGTTCCTCAGATAGGAGACTAATATCTAGAATATATATATATATATATATATACATATATATATATACATATATGCTAATACATATGTCATTTATGCTACTGACTTTTATTTTTTGAAAGGAAACTTTTGTGTTGATATCTATTTCTTCATTAGAGAATCATTTTTGTTGTCTTGTGCATTGAGTTGGTACTTTGAAGGTAATGTACACAGCATCAACGATGGCTAATCTCTTCTTTTGTTATAAAATTTTGCTTTTTTTCATAAAATAAAAATCCAAATGAAAGTACACACTACATAATTCTACAGATATAAAGTTCAAAGACAGACAAAAGATCTATGTGATAGAATTCAGAATGACGATTTCCTTTGGAGAAGGGGCTTACTGGGATGGAAGGAGAGGTAACTGCTGGACCTCTGCAGTGCTTTATGTATTGATCTGGGCTGTAGTTGCATAGCTACATTTATTTAGCAAAATATCACTAAGATAGCCCAATTCATGATTTGCCTATGTTCTGTACGGATGCTAAACTCAGTTGTTAAAAATTATACTTACAAAAATTTTGTACCATTTTCTGATATGCACAATCAAGTGCAGAAGTTGGGGCACAAAGATGAAGGCAGCAAGTCAGCATGGTACCGGCCTCAGCACCAAGAGGCCTCCTTTTATCTAGAAGGTCCTGTCTGCGGGGACCTGCTGGTGATGACCTGCGGGCTCTGCACATCTGTACCCTTGTGTGCTTGAGCAAATGGACAGGAAGCTGTCCTGAGGGCCACTAGAGTTTCCATAAAAGCTCTGTTCACCTGGTTAAACCTGCTTTCCAAATACCTACTACAGTCCCTGAAGCAGCTTCCACCAGGTCAAGAGAGCAGCTGCAAGATAGAAGTCCAAGATTTCTGCAGGATGTTCTGGTATTGTTTGATCATATATTTGAGTAATAGTTTTTTAGTGAAATCTGTTGTTATGAAGACTGTTTCTTCTTTGCATAGAGTAAGACTTAATGTCTTAAACTGACATCAGATCCACATGAAAAACTTTACATAAAAAGGCCCATGTGAAGAATGCTGCTACGATCTTAAAATTAAGCAACCAAAGTGATCACTCCTTACCTGTTATCATCCATTACTGTATTAGATGAATATTAGCATGGATGACAAGTCCATAGCTATGGCTCATGGACCAAATTCGGGTCAGTACTTGCTTTTTCAAATGAAATTCAATTGACCAGCAAACACAGGCCCAGGGCTCTAGACATCATCTCCAGCTCTCTTCCAGATGCAATGGTAGACATGAAAATGTGTGACAGAGACTACTCACAGCCTACAAGGCCCAAAATGTTTAGTGTCTGATCCACACAGGAAGGGTTCGCCAATCGTTGTCCCACATTTACATAGCACCTTCTTTATCTCAGGAAAAATAATGTTCCCATACAAGTAAAACCCCAGGGAGACTTCTTCCAGTGGCGGAATTAAGGCTGGTGTAGAAATACAGTGCTACCAGTAAGGTCTTGACCGAGCAAACTGCACAGAAAGGGCCCCTTTCATGAGAAAAGCACCCAGTGGCCTTAGGGATTAGGAAAGTCGAAGCTTCCTTCGTAGATTAGAAAAGCATGATCAGCCAAGAGTGGTGGTCAATACCTGTAATCCCACCAGTCTTGGAGTCTAAGGCGATTTTGCAATTGAGAACCTACCTCATTTTTTTTAAATGTGTTTGGTATAGGATCTCGCAATGCACCTTGAATTTACAGTGATCCTCTTGTTTTCAGCCTCCCTGGCACTGGGATTACAGGTGTGCAGCACCATGCCTGGTGTTTGTGACTGACTCAGCACACCCTGGAGCAGGGCCAGTATAACATGGGGTGTTGAGAGTTGAACACCAGTCCCTGTGTTTGCCTAAACAGAAGCTTAGTCTGCTGAGCTATCTTGTTGGCCTTTTAAAATATTTTTTTAAGGAATGGAGATGTAGTGCAGTGTAAAGGCCCAGCATTCAATTCCCAGCTCTTAAAAAAGAGAATTTTCACCTTATAGTGCTCTAGAAAGTATGGATTTTCCTAATACAGCACATAGTACGTCGAACCTAATGCCAAATGCAATTCTGTGATATTTAATTGGACTTGAATGTTTTATTTTTTAAAAATATGGAAGACATTACTGAAATTGTGGGGTAAATTGTGTTAAATTCATGCTGCCAGTAATTGTTGCGTAACTTTGCAGGAGAATGTTCTTGTTCTTAGAAGATAATCATTGAAATATGAAGGGCTGATGTTCCATGATTATCAGCAACTAACATTAAAAGAGACCAGAAAATAGCAACACAGAATAAGAAAGCAACTGTGGCAAAATGTTAACTACCGATGAATCTAAGTAATTGACATGTGGGTGTTGATTGTACTATTCTTGCAAATTTTCTGGAGGTTTGACATTTTTCAAAAATAGACTGTTGAAGATAGTCTTTTAAAACTAGATATTGAAGCATTTTTCTCACATATTTGGGGAAGAATTAAGAGAGAAGACAAGAAAACTCCTCCCTTTTTATTGAAAACCTCATCTTGTCAGTAGAAAATGTATTAAATATTCACACACAGCTATATCCCCTTTCTCTGTACTAGTTTCATCTCCCACCTCAAACTTACATCTTTAAGCTCTCCATTTTTTTCCATTTGTAAGAAAAAGTACATTAATTATTTTCTGAGGAAAATATTACACATATTCTATATGGGTATACATAGCCCATATATTATCACCCATAGCCCTTGAATAAGTACTCTCTCCTACATAAACAAATATGTTTTATGTTTTTATTTTGTTTTATTTTTTAAATTTATTTATCTATTTGGCACAAGGCCTCACCTCAAACTCAAACTCATAGCGATTCTCCTGTTTCAGCCAAACCAGAACCAGGACTACAGCCGTGAACCACCACAACCAGTTTCAGTGGCCGGCTTGGCATGGGACCAGCATGATAGGTGGTACTGGAGATCAAATCCAGGTCCTTGTGCTTTCCTGTAGGCAGCTACACCACTGGCCTATCTCACTAGCCCAAATATGTTTTAAAATACCTTGAGAAAATTGTCATATAATATGATTCTCAATAAAGTATAAAATAAACAAATCCAAAGGGATCTCAACCCCATGTGCCTTTCTTGTCTCAGTTATATGGCGACATGTATCTGTGAAAGGTGACATAGTCACAGACGACAGTACCGAACCAGGTAGGGAGCAGAGCTCCTCTGGCCTCTGGATGTACACTACTCATCGGCTCTGGAAACCATTCTGCTGCATTTCCATACAGCAACTTGAAATCTGGAGTGTGTTTAAGAACCCACATATAGCTCTGAGGAAACGAGCAGTAGTTTCCAGGGCTCTTCAAAATAATTCTTAAATATTAATACTTTGACTGGAAAAAGAGAAATGTATTCAATAGCTTTTTGACAGATTGCAGTCAGTTTGTGGAAGGTTAAAGCCCTGGCCTGGGGTCCTCACCCACAGTGTGATGATAAAATAACCCTGGTCTCCAGTTCCTGGAACCACAGCTCTGGAGCATGAAACACATGATACCTCCAGCTAGGTTCTAAATCGGAATTCATTTCAATCATTGATAAATGGCATTGCTTCACTGACCAACCCAGCACACTCTCCTGCTTCTAAGACTCCCTCCTCCCTCCCTCTTGCCCTCCTTCTCTTTCTTTCTTTCTTTCCTTTCTTTCTCTCTTTCCTTTCTTTGTCATTTTTCTTTCATTCTTTTTCTTCTTTCTTGTTGTTTCCCTTCCTTTCATCTTTTCTTTCTTTTCTCTTTTTTTCCATCCTTCTCTCTTCCTTCTTTCTTTGCTTAATCCTAGACTTTTCATGCTCTTTTCCAGTCAACAGGTATAGCAGGTTTCTACAAAAGTATTTGCAGACAGTGTCACACTAAATTGTGATTGGGTAGGGAGAACAACAATGTCAGGCACTCCAGCTAAACAAATTATGTAATAAAAGCCCTCACAATGCTAAAATTGACAGGTTGCTTGCACATGTCAAGTGAGCTAATAACTCAGCAAGAGAGATTCTTTCCTGTTTTGTGGTATGATCATTGCATGGGTCAGTGGGGCCACAAAGTCATGACGCTGAGCCATCAGAATGATGAATAATGTCGGGAGGCTCTATTACCCTGAAGTTCTTTTTCATATCCCAAGTGCAAAATGAGCAATAACCCTAATGGTAAACATCACTTTGATGAAGGGTCAGGAATGAGTATCTGTTCTGGGTCACAACAATGCCAGAAATGCCAAGCAATTTATTGCTTTCCAAGATGTATTAGTTATTTATGTCACAGCAAAATTTATGCAATATTTAGCCATTTGGAATTTTCTTGTTAAGATATACAGAGGTCCCTCACGTATCGCGGAGGTTAATTCCAGATACCACCATGATAACTGAAAACCAGTAAAGTAGTGAATATGTATGTTTTATGAACCCTTCCTATACTCTTATAAACCTTTCCCATACTTTTAAAAACATTTCCACAAGGCTGGCCTGATAGATCAGCAGACTAAAAGCGCCTGCTTATGGAGAGCACAGCGACCTGAGTTCGACCCCTGGCGTGCCATGCCAGCCCCCTAGATGGGGCGCATTGAGATGGTGATGGAGTCAGCGTGGTGACTGTAATCCCAGCACTTTGGGACGCTGAAAAACAGGCAAATCACTACGAGTCCAATCTACGTAATGAGACCCTGTAGACTCTGTTCTAAATACAGAAAGAAAGAAAAAGAAAGAAAGAAAGGAAGGAAGGAAGGAAGGAAGAAAGAAAGAAAGAAAGAAAGAAAGAAAGAAAGAAAGAAAGAAAGAAAGAAAGGGACTTCTGCAGTGACTGGGGCTCAACCCCTGCTGGCATGCAGTGCCAGCCCCACCCCAGAGCCACACTGAGAGAGTTATTGACACTGGGCATGATGGCGCGTACCTGTAATTCCAAGACTCAAGAGATTGAAAACAGGAAGATCACGTATCCAACCTATGTAGTGAGACCCTGTAGACCCTTACTAAACACTTAAAAAGAATAAATAAATAAAATAAAAATAAAAACACTTCTAATGTTCTTTACCATTTTCTAAACCCATAATCTTATGCAATTTTAACAAAATATATATCTGGTATGATACTGCAAAATTCCGCATCGCAGAGAAAAATCTATGTTAAATAATTTAGATTAATATTTTTTGAAAACCCCCAAAAGCATTCAATAAAGTCAAACCATGAAATAGCGAGGAACTACTGTAAATTCTCACTATTCGCATCTAGTTAAATAATCAAGATAATTATTTAAAATGCCAGCTAACTCCTACTTATTCATATTTTACACAATAGGAAGAATAAACACAATGTTGATTTTGGAGATAGACCTAATCCAAGGTAAACAATGGGTCTTCTTTGGCAGAAACCATATATGAGGTCGAGGAGATAGCTCAGTGGCATAAGCACCTGCCTGGCAAGCGCAAGCTCCTCAGTTCAATTCCCTGCACCAACAAAAGAGAAAAAACAAAGGTAAAAACTTGTGTCTTCTTCAAAGTCAATGCAAACGTAGAGTGCTCTTTAGAATAAAACCAAAGAGAACTCCCTAATTTGGGCAGATACTAATTAAGAGAGATGCATATCATCCAGGTCTTCTTCCACACCGTTTCAGTCAGAGTCCAAGATCTAAACACTCCCTACTGCTTCCACCACATGCAGTTTTTCAGAAGAAACTTCAAAGAGCAGACACTGTTTAGGACCAGTAAGGACCAGCAGTGGGATTAGGAACTTATTCCCCAAGACTTTGGAAAGCAAAAGAGACAAAAGCAATCATTTCACAATTTTAACCTTCAAGAGCAGTTACCATCTCGCTCAAAGAGATGAATACAAAACACCAAGATTGATATGTAAAGCCACACATATGGCAAAGGCAAGCTTTGTCAACAGCTGATGAACCATTAAACCAAAGTCTATCTGGCACCGTCTGCAATAAATAAACTTGCTGCCATAAATTACACATTCTCAAAATTAGAGATGAAATGCAAACAGCCAAGCCAAGAAGACTGAAAAAAGGAGAAAGCAAGACTGCAGGGATGAGCTGCTGTGCTCTCTTACTTAACAAATTACTACACGGTGCTTTTTAACACTCTGGATCTTGACCAAACTTATTGTGATGATTTCTAGGGGGAAGGAACTAGTTATGCAATTCACACACACACACACACACACACACACACACACACACACACACACACATAACATGCAACACTGCATGAGACTACAAATTTCACAAGTTCAGGCTGTTTGGTGTAGCTGGAGCCCCGACACACAGTAGACACCCATGAGATATCATGGAGTTTGGGTGGAGACGAGGAAGTGACAGTGAAGCTGTGAATGAAAAAGGAACAACAGCAAAATACAATGGCCTCGGAAAAGCGCTTCCCGCTAACAAAGTTCAGAGATGTTTTATGAGACTCTGCGCTGTCCAGCCACTGGTGGCAGCAGGATTCATTGCGTGTGGTAGATAAATCCACGCATTGTTCCCAGGTTTTCCTCAAACAAAGCTTAAGCAGCTGTCTCCATCATTGTTGTCCGTTCCAAAATGCCTCGGGCAAAATTAAGTGAGAATTTTCACAAATTCTCACCACGAAAAATTTGGTTGGCATGACCAATTTACCGCACCAGGTGTGGTCATTGTCCTTGAAAAAGACAATGCCGGAGACACACACTCTGTAGGGAGTGCCGCCCGCCTCAGAGAACAAGTCTGCACCTTCCCACACACTCCCACTCCTCACAGGTTCATTGTATCGACTTAAGATTTTTGTTTGTTCGATTTTTAAAGGAGCTTTTTGTTCCTTGGCATATAGTGTGGATGCTTTTGTCCAACGTACTTCAAAAATAGGCTCCCGGGATAATTTCTTGAAGCGATTCTCACTTCTCAGACTGAACACTGTCTGATTTCTTTTGCTTTATGTGGTGTGTTGAGTCCCTTCGTCAAGGAAGGTGTCTGCACAATCTGGAAAACTCGTAAGAAAAGCCCCTGCATCACCAGCACTTTACATCGAAGGCTAAATATATCTCAGGTTTTTCTATATAGTTAGGAGGAGCAGGGTCTCCAGGTCAGAAGGCTGAAGAATCCAAGCCTGAAGCAGAAATCTAAAGGTTTCCTGGCCTTGGCTGAAGACTCTGACTCTCTCTGTCGCTGGCTCTGTCGATATCTGTCTCTGTGTCTCCTTTCCTCCATTTCTTCCCCTCTCTCCCCGTCTTCTTCTGTGTCTACCTCCCTCTCTCTTTCTCTGCCTCCCTCCCTTCCTCCCTTCCTCCTTGGCTCTCTCTCTTTCTCTTTCTCTGTCTCTGTCTCTGTCTCTGTCTCTGTCTCTCTCTCTCTCTGAATCTTCTTTTCTATTAGTCCAAACATCTGTGGTTTGGGAGAGGAGAGAACACTGGCACTATATTCCTACCTTGTTTGTGCACAGGGACTACTGTGAAAATGAAGAGGTAGGATTTGAAAACAAAAAAATGACCTTACCAATCTCACTAGGGTTAGTTTAAATTTTCAAACCCTACTTACTGGTTACCAAGTCTTCCTTAACACAAAAATCCATTTATCTTACCATTCCAGGCCACCTGCAGTTCCAAACTGAAAGGCTGGTGCCCACTGCTGCCATCTCTGGGGTCCTGGCCTGTGCACACTGCTGGCATTCCCCCAGATTCAGTGAAGGTCAGAGCTTCTACACTGGTCTTGGTGTTCATTTAGGAGATGGTTTACTCTCCTAATGTGGGCCTACAGAGAGAGGTGCCCTGCCTTGGAAAGCCTTGGGCAGCCCCACAGCAGGGCATGGGCCTGTGTGGTTACAGAAGATTCTTCTCTGAAGACCAAGAAAGTCATGCTTTGTCCAAGTACAAGCAGTGAGAACAGAGCTCTGAAATGTTCCTCTCTCTCTCTCTCCTTCTCTCTCTCTGTCTCTATCTTTGTCTCAGTGTGTCTCTTTCTGCCTCTCCCTCCCTCTCTCTGTCTCTCTCCCTCGCTCCCTTCCTCCCTCTGTCTCTCTATCTCTGTCTTTCTTCCTGCTGTGTGTGTGTGCGTGCATATTTTTAACTTATTAATTTGAACTGATTTTCTGTCACATCCGAAAAAGCAGGCTAATGGAACAGCATTCAAACCTGCAACCATTTAGCATGACTGGGTTTCCTGCACCCTCGCCCCTTTCTCTCACACCTCTAACTTCAGTGTCTCAGAAAACTCTACCAGGCTTTTCTCGTGTGAGCGTGCAAGATTCCACCTCCTCTCACGGCCTCTGATACTCGTCCCATATCTCTAATCATTCCCATCTTCCCTTAGACTTTGTCCCCGCTGCTGCTCTTCTGTCCATGCCCTGGCTGCTCTTCTCCCAATAGCGGATGGTATTCTTGCAAAGCAGTCAGTTTTTCCATCAGCACTCACCAAGGACTCTCATCTCAACCAGAGCAGAATTGAAAGCCCCGCTCGTAGCCTCTGAGGACCTCCATGACCCTTCCTCATCCCTGGCCTTACCTCCCTTACTCCATCCTCTGCCCAGGGCATTTCATCTACACTGGCCTCTGCAAGTGAGGCTCCTTCAGTTCTCCAAACAAGCTCCCACTTGGAGCCAGAGCTTCGTGTGAAGAGAAGACCTTTCTCCCAAATACGTGCATGAGCCCGCAGGTTTCTTCTGCAAGTCTGTAGTCCAGTGTCATCACCAGATCCCAGAGGCTATGACATCCACTTCAGCTACAGCAGTCCTGTCCCCATCCCAATGTCCCTCCACCTGAACTGAGCTCAGTTTTGGAATCTTTATCACTACGTATCAAGAATGTACTTGCGCTATTTCCTGGTGGTCAATTCTGGGGGCCAAGAATCTGAGCCACTTTACTGACCGCCACAATGTCAGCACCGCGAACAGCTCCTGGTGTGTAGGAGGACACAGCCTTTGTTGTGGATAGCTCCTGTGCATGGGTGGGCCAGTCCTTGTCCTCCCTCCTTGGAGAAATCAAGCCAGAAGCCCTAGCCTGAGAAAGCAAGCAGGTGCCATGAAATCCCCATCCATTAGTGTGTAGTCTAAGGGTTGAGCTTGCAGAACTCAGCTGCTTCACAGACCATGTGGTTTTGCTGGTCTGAGGACACTCACTCGGTTCTTCCTGAGGATAGCAGCCTCACAGCATTGAGGCTGCCTGCCCGACAGTATGAATGGTAAATAATTAATATTACATAGGGAGCTCTGACTTGATCTGTAAAAAGTGCTTCATATTTGTTAGTTTATTTGATAATCTCACAAATCTCTGAGCAAAGCCCTGCTAGAGACTAAATGTTCGTGCCTCCTTCCGTTAACACATTAAAATCTAAATGCTGAGGTTATCGCTTTTAGAGATAGAACCTGTGGGATATAATTGGGCCATGAAAATCCCATCAAAAGAGGCTCTGGGAACTGTCTGTCTGGGCACCACTTGAGTTTACAGTGGGAAGAGAGAACATGATTGACTCAGCAAGAGCCAGAGAGAGGACAATGAATCCACAGACACCTTGATCTTTGATTTTTGCAGAGGTGAGAGAAATAAACTTGTGTCATTTGTAAGCCTTCGGAACGATGGTGTTTTGTTAAAGCAGCCCAAAGAGACTAAGATGGTTGTTATTATTATATTATGCCTATTAAAATTAGAAAATTAAGTCAGAAATGGGCTGAAAAAATATTCCCTAAGACACAAAACAGTAAGTACGTAGTTGGAATAGAAGTTACTACTTATTGGCTTCTAAATTCATCTTATTAAACATATTACCACTGGACTAGTGTATAGTTGGAGACAGGGTTCTCACTGAAATTTAAAACACACAAACACACACATACACACACAGTACAAGTAATATAAGTACTTCGCAAAACAATACTTGTCCACTAATAGTTGGTGAGCAGTAATTCAATAAATGCTGAAATGGGCATTCCCTGTTTGGGGGTTCTTTATGCTCCCTCTATACCCAACTCTATTCTCAGCCCTGCCTTTGCAAAGGCTTCAAGTGTCAGAGACATAGGAATCCCCTCTGCTCAGGCCAAAGGAACTCACCCCAGAGACAGCTCACTCTATAAGGAAAGAGATTCTCTGGAGGAAAGGGAGAGTACGACAGCAGGACAAGGTGAACACCTGCTGCTACCTTCACCCACTGCACACCTCACCTGGAGCTGGCTGCCCCTACCAGGTGGAGAACTTCTATGCTACCACAGGACAGAGTGGAGCCCAGCTGTGAGTGAAAATCTTGCCTACAGAGGCCCATCTGCATTCTACCAGATCCCACTCCGTCCTGCTCCCTCTCTGTCACTCAAAGGGCCATGCCACCAGAGCCTGAGGCACCCAGCTGCGATGGGAAGAAGCTTCCACTATCTTCCTTAAAGTTCCAGTTCTCCAGTTGTGCTCTTATTCTTTTTGTTCTCTACATCCTTGGGAGATATTTTAGCCAACTGCTTTTTGCTCTCTTACATGTGCTTTAAAATAGTTTATAGGTGGATGCTGTAAATACTGATGGATAAAGAATAAAGTGCTGAGAAGAATAATTGTTTGTTTTTATAGAACAACCTCTGATTTTCTTTGGCACAGTCACTGTATTTCTAAAGTAGTTTAAAAGTTCTTTCCTACCTATTATACTAGGTATATAGGTTATACTAGGTATTACAAAAATAAAATAACATCCTTCCTTTGTATATCAAGTGAAAATATTGAAATCCACTAATAGGTTTTAAATTTCACTTCTCAGTCCTATGCCAAAATAATTAAATGTGGCTCATTTACTGGACAAGTTCCACCTAAGGACATCCATGGCTTCTTTCAACTGATTTCCTGAAACTGGTTCAAAACTTCCATAAGCCCCAAAGCTCAGGTGTAAGAACTTTCTTAATACCACCCCATACATTTTTACTTTCTCAGGGGTCTTTTCAGAAAAGCTGCCCAGGCTGACCCTCAGTTCAGGGCTTGCCTTTGAGTTACAGTTCACAATTATAAGCACCCTGGGAGTCTGGTCTGGACTTTAATTGCTAATTTTCTCTGTGAGATGCAATGTCCCTTGGAAAGTTTCTTTGGAAACTAGAATTAGCTCTTAAATTATTTCTCACTCTTAAAATAGGCCTTAGAATGTCCAATGAAAACATCAAACATCTTAGTATCATTAAACTAAGCAAAAGTGTGTGGTCTTGGGAAAAATGAAGCTTATTTCAGAAAAGCAGGGTTCACATAGCGGACCCACTATAGTCAGGGGAGCTTTGGTGTCTGCGTGGGACTGGTTACAAAATGTCCTCTCGCCTAGGGTACAAATATCTGTGGATGTTCCTGTCCCTTAAGTAAAATTAGATAACATTTGCATATAATTTAATAGAATCCTCCTGATGCTTTAAATTATCTTTAGATTACTTATAATGCATTATGTAATGTAAATGCTGTTATACTACATATTTTGGAGAATAATGACAAGAAAAGTCTGTACATCATTAGCACAGATGAATTTCTAAATTTTTTGTATCTTTTCTCAGTTAAATCAGGAGATGAGGAACCTACAGTTATACAAGACCAACCACTCTGAAAAACCACATGAGTGCTGGCAAACTCTTCGGTCAGGGTTAGCCTCACTGTCCTTGTCTATAAGATGGAAAATAACAACATCATTTCACCACCATGATCCAGATTAGCAATATCACTGTGTAAAACACTGTTACCAAAGGGGCAGAGAAACTTGTTCTCTGCCCATTTTAGGTCATCATCAAGGCCCAGATATTATGAGCTAACAAATGACAGATTAACAAGAGAAATCTGACAGAGGTCAATGAACAGGTGTATGGCCACACTTGTAGAGCACTTAGGGAGCAACTTTAATGGTTGGTGAAAGTGTGAGATTATGTAACACCTTAACAAAAGAATGACAAATTTTAGGGCAGTGACAGTGAAAAGAAAAAGACATTCCTTTCTAGGTTAGGAACTTGTGGAAAAGTAAACATGTCATGGGCAATAAAGAAGACAAAATTGGTGTGTTGTGTGGATTCCTCTGAGTTGTCAAGTCAAGTTGCCTGAGGTTAGTAACTTCTACTGGGGATTAGGGCCATTTTGACAAATTATTTCCTGCCTTTAGGCAGGGAGCTCTCCTTTTTCTGTTTCTTCTCATTCTCTTGAGCTCAAAGTAGTCAATATGCTGAACTGGTGAATGTTAATCTAGTATCTTCTGCTAATTTTTCTTACATGATTCATTACAGTAAACAATAGTCTCACTGCTAAGAGACTCCTCTCTGAACAAGTCCAGGCTGGAACACTCCACCTGCTACTTAATAGTGGCAGAGCCCTGAAGAATAGGCATAACTTCTTCACATTTCTATTTCGCTGCATCTATAAGATAGATAATAATAAAGCCTCTTTCTCTCATAAAGCCTACATTATGAAAATTAAAAACATTTTAATCACTCAAAATTTCATATAAAAAACTTATAACCTAGTAAGCATCACAAAAATGTTAGATATTTGAACTTCATAAGTAGTAATAAGTATCTTTTTGTGTGCTCCAGAGGTAACTTGAAGGCTGAATACTTTATTCAAAATAGCAAGTAAGTGTTTTCCTCCAAAAACAGACTTTAAAAAGAAAAATAATGAAAGAAAATGTCTCCCACATCTTGTGCATAGCATATGTTTCTTTGTTGAAAAGAAGACCATTCAGGCAATTTAAGTTTATAGAACACTGAGATGCATTAAGCAAAGAAAATGATGATGCTTGAAACATTGGCTTCTACCCTGCTCCGGGTTGAAGAAAAGGGTGTTCACTTTGCCAGTGAAACACTGCATTCACAAGGAGCTCAATAACAATTTATTATTGAAATAGCACCGAAGTTGCCTTTGCTCAGATTTCACATAACCTAGGGGCATAACTGTTAGCAGAAAAAAAATTCTACCTAAAGAGAGCTTAATATGCACTCTGACTGGTGATGAGTAACTTAACTGGTCTCCCAGTTTTTAATGAATTTGGAAAGTTCTATTGTTGATATACTACATACAGTTAAGCAAGAGGAAAGGCAAAAAATGCTTTTTCTTTTTAGTAATGATGAAATGTTTTAAATTAACAACAGTTAAAGATACAGTTTTGTATTTCTATACTAATTCAACTTTGCTTCCACCAACACATTATACATTAATAATTATACAATGAGGAAACAGCACAATGACAGTTGTAAGTAGCAGTAAATTCAAATACTCGTGGTGGATTGCTTACAGAACTTCCTGTATATACTAAAATCCCAAGATACAAATGGTACATTGGACTGGGCATGGTGGCACGCACCTGTAATCCCAGATCTTGGGAGGCTGTAATCAGGTGGATCACTATGAGTTCAAGCTAGCAGTGAGATCTTGAACACCCTGTAAACCCTTCCCTAAAATATATATATATATATATATAGAGAGAGAGAGAGCTGCAAAATGAAATGGTACATTGTTGCACATAATTCATGCATATCCTGCTATATACTTCCCAATCTTCATTAATAGTTTCCATGTGAAATTCTATGAAGCTGTGGATACGGAAGCTACGAATGGGACATGTTTTAGAAAATCAACCCAACATAAAGGCACATTCCTATATTCCAAGCACTCAAGAGGTTGAAATAAGAGAAATGTCAGGCAGGGCTCCATAGTAAGTTCAAGGCAAGCTTTGACTACATAGGAAGATCCTCTCTTGAAAAGAAAAATAAGGAGGAGGAGGACAAGGAGAAGAAAGAGAAAAAGAAGAAACTAAGTAAATTTGTGAAGTATTAATCTCATCAGAAGTTGATAAGACAATTTAAAACAACTAGTTTATGGTTTTTTTTAAGTTTCATGCTCCATATTATCAGAAGCCCTATGATATGTTAAAAATAATGAAAATTAATAATTAGATTTTGTTAGCCAAAAATCTAGTTCATACAGTTAAAGATGGTAAATTAATGATTACCATATTTTGACCTTTCCTAGACTGTGTTGGATGCTACTGTTAAGCTGATTGCACTATTGAGCTAAGGTGACATAATTGTTCTGATTAGCTGTTCTCCTTGGTATACCAAGCCTAAAATTCCCAAAGGGTCATGATAGTATAGGCCAGTCCCAAGAAACCAGGTGCTAGGCCATGTCACCAGCATCTTCTCATCCCCAAAGAAATTGAAGAGGTAGGATATTGCAAAAGATGCAATATGCAACAGCCACCTATACCTGGAAGACATCTCTAAGAAACGGTAATTTCCTAGGAGTTCTAAATACTAGCAATAAAGCTATTTACCATACACAATTTACAAACATCAACCCAGGAATTATATTTTAAAAAGAAAATGAAAATAGCTACCCAGAAGTCCAGGTCGCCAGAGTAAACCCAGGAGACAATGAGGTAGAATAGCTTGATAGCTACCCACCAGTTCTTCTGAGGTGCTAATAGCTAAAGTAACAAAACAGATAAATGAGGTCTAAAGTGAAATAAAATCAGGCCCAGCCAAATAGTTGAGCAGATTAAAGCAGCAAGAAGGCATAGCACAGAGCCCACGGGTTTGATCCCCACGCCTGCCATGCTGGCCCCACTCCTGGGATGCCCTGAGGTGGCAATTGAGACTGGGCATGGTGGTACATACCTGTAATCCCAACTCTTCAGAGGCTTTAAACAGGTGGATCACTATGAGTCCAATCTAGTAGCAAGACCCTGAACAGCCTTCCCTAAAAGAAAAATAGAAAAATTAAAATAATGTAAAATAAAATAAAAAATAATTTGTACAATAACTCCAGAAATTGTTACCATAGCAAAAGACATGCATTGCGACTACAGAAGATATAGCTACAATAGGGGAACTTAGAAAAGTAATGCAACACATGAATATGCAACATGGGAAAGAAGTAGAATGCATGAAATAAAGTCCAACAGATACGCAGTAGATTAAAAATTCCACTGAAAGTAGAGCCAACAAAATGAGCCAATGTAGACAGACTCTCAGAACAAGATAGGATTGAGTTAGTGATCAAGAAAAGAAAGATTTCTTAAAAAGAACAAGGGAACATTAAATACCAATTCAACAGCTCCTAAATGATGCAAAGAAGAATAAAATAATAAAAATAGGATAGTGCTCACTTCGGCAGGACATATACTAAAATTGGAACGATACAGAGAAGATTAGCATGGCCCCTGCGCAAGGATGACACGCAAATTCGTGAAGGGTTCCATATTAAAAAAAAAAAAAAATAGGATAATAAGAGTCACGGAAAAAGCAAGCGATACCACAAAAGACACTAAAAACCTGCCCAAAGAAATAATGTCAGAAAACTTTCCAAGCAGGAGAAAAAAAAAAATGTTTTACAAAAAAAGTGAAGCATGCGGAACTCAATTGCCCATGATAAAAAAACTGCACCAACGCACATAATATTCAAGATTCCAAAAACTCAAAGTAAGAGCAGAAAGTTTTAAAATATTAAAAAGATCGTTTATAAAAGAAAGCACATCAGCATGGCAACAGTCTTCTCAACACAAAACCTCAAGTCAAGGAGATCTTGCAGTGAAATATTTAAAACCTGAAAAGAAAACCACCTCCAACTCAGATTGGTGAACCCAGCCAAACTCTTTCACAGCTGATGAAGAAATAAGATACTTCCAAAACATAGAACACCGGAGAAAATTCATGAACACCAAACCAGCACTGTACGGTGTTGAGAAGAACATTCTAGAGAGATGTAATAAGGACTCCACAAACGCCAACATAATGACTCTATTGAGCATGGCAAGCAGCTAAACAGGGGGGAGGGGGAGGATGCAAACACTGACAAGGTTAAGTCAATATATGTCAGTCATCACCATCAATGTTAATGATCTCAATTTAATAATCAAAAGAAGAATGACAAAATGGATCAAGAAGCAAGATCCAACATTATGTTGCACACAAGGAACACATATAGCTTTGAAAGAAATTCATAGGGTGAGATTGAAAGGATTGAAAACAATGCTCCAAGTGAGAGGAGCCTGGAAGCGACAAGGGTAGCTGTTCTATTTGCAGACAGAGTGGATTGCAAATCAAGAGTGACTAAAAGAGGCAAAAAAAAAAAAGGTCAGTACGTGCTCAGATGAATAAGCAGAAACTGGAAATAAATACATCACAAAATGTTCAACATCACTGTTCACTCAAGAAATGCAAATGAAAACAATGCTGACATCCCATCTCTCCTCAAGAAGAATGCCTCACTAAGGACAAACGCTAGAGGGGCTCTTGGAGGTACAGGAACCCTTCTCCGCTGTTGGTGGGAGTGCAGAATGATGCAACCGCTATGGAAATTGGTATGGAGATTCCTCAAAAATCTAGAATCAGAGGTTCCATTTTACCCCAGCCATAATTTTGGTATTGTTCTAAGAAAATTGAAAGCATCATATCACAGTGACATATGAGCACACATGTTTACAGCAGCACAGTTTGTAATAGCTAAATCTTAGATGCAGCACAAGTACTCATTAATAATCAATAAATAAAAAAGTGTTTCATGCACAGTGGAGTACTACTCTACCATAAAGAAGGATAAGCTTGAAACATCTGTAACTAAATGGATGCATTTTGGAATCATACTCTTAGGTGAAATAAATTGGACACAATGTTTAAATATCACATCTTCCCTCTGGCATAAGAAGCCAAAAGTATAAATAAGACCAAAATGTATAATCAATATTGAAAAATAAGAAAAAAAAATTGTTCAGATGAGAAGGGGAATAAGGGAGAGAGACGGGGGAAAGAAAAAAAGGGACAAGAAAGATAGAGAATAGAATAAAAATAGAATCAAAGTTTCTGTAAATAAGCAAGGGAAACTGGTATGAAGGGAAGGATGGGAGTAGGAAAACAGAAACAAGATGTGTCGTTTACAGGTACAAGTTCCCCATGACAGATGTGGTATTATATATCCAAGAAAGTAAAAACAAGGTCAAGGTCAAGAAGAAGTTGTATTAGAGGCCCATATGTTGTTTCAACTTGTGTAAGTGTGGTACCAACTTGTGTCTATCTTACGAGGCACCTGCGAAGGAAGTACATAATGACTGGAAGCCTCTACCTTGCCTAAGCAGGTGTGGATGTCTTGTTAATGCACCGAAGTTAGAGCCAGAGAAAAATCCTGAATGCCACGTGTGCCATGCTACGTTTTTCATGCCATACAGATGATGTACCTGATGTGGAAGCAAAATGGCCTCTAAGCCTCACCTGCCTTCAGAAAGCTGCTCAGCAGATTAAAGCGCCTGCTTAGGCAGAGGCAGGGGCTAGGAGTTCGATCACTGGCCTGCTATTCCATCCCCACCCCCAGGGTGCACTGAGATGGTGTTTGCAACTGGGTGTGGCAGCAAGTGCCCGTAATCTCAGGCTTAGGAGGCTATAAATAGGAGGATGACTGCGAGTCTGATCTACATAGAAAGAAATCTATCCTAAATACATTTTTTTAAAAAAAGCATCTCTCCAGTAAGTAAAACTTTGTAACTTTAATATCTTATTTGCTATAAAATCATACATAAGATATAATTGTGTCAGTTTACTGTTCATGTAACAAAGGACCTGAGAGAGTCAACTCCTAGGAGGAAAGTCGTAGCTCATAGCTTCAGCAGATTCATCTACTGTCACTTGGCACTGTTCCTGCAGAGCACCAGCTGAGGCAGTGTCTCCAGGTGACAAGCACATCATGGAGTACAGCATCCCCCCTCATGGTGGGTAGCAGGTGGGGAAGGACAAGACACAGGCCTATGCCAGTATATGCTGGAAGTATTTAATTTTCTTTATAGGAACCAACAGTTTGCCTTGAGTCTCAGACAACACTTTGGACTTAGACTTTTGAGCAATGTTGAAACTGCTAACACTTTGGTAGTTCTGAGAACAGGACTATGTGCATTTTGCATAGTGAAATGGACATGAGCCTTTGGGGGGCCAGGAGAGAAGTGTTACGAGATTGATCAAAAATGTCCCCCCAAAGACTCTTCTGTTTCAGAGATGGTGGCTGGGACATGGGGGGGGGGGGGTTGACTCAGTTCCTCCAGTGATGCATTCTTCAGCGGCGTGTGTTGTCAGGAGGTCAGGTCGGCTTGGACATCGGACACTGGGGCAGGAACCAGAAGAGCACATTCTTCCTTTTTGCTCCTCCATTCCAATGGTACTTCCTGGCTGCCATGGGGTGAACGGCATTTCCCGGCCATGCAGTCTCACCATGTTCTCTCAGCCTGGAAGCCAGCCAAAATTATAAATCTCGTCCAAACTATAAGCCAAAAGCAATCTCTCTTCCTTTAAGTTGTAAGCGATGGGTAGTTTGTCCCAGCAATGAAAAAGCTGGCTGATCCAGTCGCCAAGGCCACATTCACAAGGGGAGTTTCCCAATAACTTTATCAAGTTATGAATCCATCCATGGGTCAATCCTCTGATGAGCCTAAAGCCCTGGGGATGTCACCACCACTGATCACTGTTGTACAGGGGGTCAACCCTTCAACACATAAATTTGGGGGGGGTGGGTATTTGAGATCAAGACCATAACATTTAATAATGTAAACTTTAAAAAGTAGTAAAAAAAATACTTTTCCCCAGCTACCCAACAGTGTTTCATGCTATTGAGAACTTGGTGTACAAGTAACTGAGGGCAAACTTCTGCTTTGCCTTTTCCATTTGTAATGGTAAGGCAATGTTGAAAGGGTGTGCCTTAGTTACTTTTTGCTCGTTGCTGGGACAAATACCCGACACTCAAAATGAAGGAAGGAAAGGTTTATTAGCTCACAGTTACTGTAAGTTTCAGTCCACATTCGTCTGGCCCAAGGCTGAGTGGAACAGAGCAGAGAGCATCCAGTTCATGGCAGTGGAACAGCAACAAAATGGCGGCAGAGGCAGCCAACTAAACAGGGCAGCAGAGCGACAGCTCCAGTTTCAGTTTGTCTCTCTGTCGCTCTTTATATTACATTCAAGTTCTCCACCTTAGGATATCCGCCCTAGACCACACCCGTAGTCTCAGCCTTACTCAGACCTATAATCCCATCAGTATTAAAACACAATCCCAGGGATCATGAATCAAGTCTCAATCTATAGAAGCCATGCCCCATGATTGCATGAGGCTTTGGGGGGACAACTAGACATAAACCATAACGGGGCACAAGCTCAGAGTCTAAGCCTGAGCTCCTGTGATAGTCTTACATGGACAAGTGAAAGTGATATATTACAAATATCAGAACATCATTGCAATTTTTGACATTTTACAAATTCTATTTCCTAAATTTTATCATGTAGTACCATTATTAAAAATATTTGGTTATTAAACCATAGTAGCTAAAGAAATAGGCTTTGAGTGCTACATTTAAGATAAGTGTGTGAATTTTGCAAGCTTTTATCAGTTTTTTTTTATTATTACATGTTTGGACTTGCATATAACGCTTGTATTATTCTTAGAGGTATGCAATCTATCTTTTATTGTCCTTATCAACTTACCAATTCTCAGTTTCCTACCTTTCCCCTCCTTCCCCATTCCCTTTACTCTGTAATCATTTTTCCATATACACGAGATCTATTTTCCTCTTTCCTATTTATCTTTTAATTTCATTCTTCAAGAATTATTTATACCTTGGTATTTTCATATAAGGGATGTTATGTAATATTTACAGTTTTTTGTTTTGTTTTTTATTTATTTGATGTTGTGTTATTTCATTTTATTTTATTTTATTTTATTTTATTTTATTTGAGACAGGGTTTTGCTACAGTTTCAAGCTCTCCTTGTGCTCACTTTTCTCACCCCAAAGCTGGTCATGAAGATTCTCCTGTCTCAACCTTCTAAGTGCTGACATTATAGGAGTGCACAACCATGCTTGGTTCTGGGGCCTACGTGGTCCGAGCAGGGCTGGGTATTGAATTCAGAACTTTCCATTTGCCAGGTAGGTGCTTAAGCCTCTGAGCTCTCTTCTCAGTCCCATTTGTATTTTTGGTTTTTTTAATGGAAAAGTTTCATGTAGTTCTTGGCTATGATGAAATGAGACTATTCACAAAACACCATTACACAGTAATTTATATCACTGGGAAAACTTGGAAAAATTCAGAAGAAGAATAATGAGGTGAGAGAGAAGAAGAGAGAAGCATTAATTCATAAGGTTTTGAGATGCACTTCATAATTGAGGTATATTATTAACTAAATTATAGTTTGGAGTCCTCCTTATTATAGCTTTTGATTCATTTACTTCTGGTTCGTTTGCTTGTCATAAATTGTAGAGCCCCAGAGGTACTACAAATGCGTTGCTGAATTGCTTTTTGCCACAGTAACCTTTTATTTCACTGCCTAAAGAGTATGTTTAATGATGCAGTTCTATCTGGGTTAACACCAAGTAATTCTGACACAACGCAGGCTCAGGAGTTCACAGTGAACACTGGAGTTCTAAAAACTTCCTGCTGCTGTTAGCCCCACTTTCTCTCCAAATCCACTAATTTTTTTCCACACTTACGTTGTTTGTCACCGCCCCCTCCCCCGACATCAAACTCTTCGGAGACCTTGAAACTCACAGTGTACAACTAGAGAAGATCTTTCCCCCTCACTTTCTTCTTCATTGTGTGATGAACATTGAGGATGAAAATGTGACAAATGTCGTGGTGTGTCTAAGAATGGGTATAGCCAGGACACGTGCCACCATTGAGGACTTCACAGTCTGATGGAGATGATAGATTTTGCCAGATGCCATTAGGCAAGACCGAGAAAATGTGTAACCATGTTGCCCTGATAGCACAGACAGAGGATGCCCAGGTCTGCTTGGAGACAAAGTAGGTTGTGCCCCAGGGTTGCAGGGTAACTGAACAGACTTGAGAGATATGGTAGAAGGATACTGGCTCACACTCCAGGGAAAGCAACTACACCAAGGAGAGCCAAGCTCATGCCATGAAGCAGAGATCAGAAAACCAATGCCCAGCCGATATCCTCATCCTACCACCTGTTATTGCTAATACTTTGTGGCTGCACAGCCATGCCTCACTGATGCTACCATGAAATAGGTTCATTGAGACAGAGGCAGCATGGCCTGGAAAGCCGAGATATTTACTCTGTAGTCCTACATAAAAAATAAACATGGATGTTTTCTCAAAAGCAATACTTTGTAGTATTTTGTTTCCTTCTCTACACACAATATACAAAGAAAATGCTAATATTTGAGAAGCAAGTTGAGCCAACCACCAATGCTGCTCCTGGTCAGAAGTAATAGGATCAGGAATGCAAATCTATCTGCACATCCTCAAGGTGGGCTAGGTCAGTACTCATATCAGAATTCTCGTTTCAATTTTCAGTACATTGGGTGAGGTGGAACTCCCTTTGGAGTGAGAAGTCATGGGATAATATGTTAAGGGAGAAGCTACACTCCGATTCTTTAAGTAAGTAAGTTAAGCAAGCAAACAAGAAAGAGAGAGATGGAGAAGAGGGAGGAGGGTAGAGAGGGAGGAAGAGGAGGCAAAAGCATAAAAAAGAAAAGATGAATGGAAGGAAGGCAGAAAGGGAGAGAGGGAGAAGAGATAGTTGAGTAACATTCCATTGTATAAAAATGCTACAGCTTCTTATCCATTCCTCAGTTGACGTGCCTTTGAGTTGTTTCCAAAATTTAGCATTGACAAATTGTGCTGCTATAAACATGGTAAATGGTTGCAACTAGAGACCATACTCATATATAAGTCAGACCAGCATAAGCATCAGATGTCTAGCTAGTGTAAGAACCTGAAAGAGTAAGTAAAATCTAAAAGGAACAATTGATACTGTGGTCGGGAATGGAACCACTCAAAAAGCAACAACTGGGTTAAGGGAAAGGAGAAAAGAAGGAAAGGATATATAGATATATAGATATATATCCTAAGATGACTGTAGTACTCATTTCTATTGGTTTATTGAAAGGACCAGTTAATGCTTATTTTTTGATCAATTATGCATACTTATATCTGGTAATCTGAACAACTAACCCCAGAAAGAATGGTTATCATGAAGATATCAACCAACAACAATAAATCTGTACTAGTTTGAAGACAATACACAATATAATAACCATGGTTGAATTCACATCATCTTGAAATTCTGTATCACCACTAATGTTTTATTACTTTTTATTCTCTTTAGAATAAAAATAAATAAAATTAAGGGCCAGCCAAATAGCTCAATGGATTAAAGAGCCTGTCATGCTGGTTCCACCCCTGGGTGTAATGAGATGGCAGTTGAGACTGGGCATGGTGGTGCACACCTGTAATCGTAGCTCTTGGGAGGGGGTAAACAAGTGTATCACTACGAATCCGATCTAGTAGTGAGACCCTAAACACCTTGTAGACTCTTCCCTAAAATACTAAATAAATAAATAAATAAATAAATAAATAAATAAAATTAATAAAAGTTAAAGAAGACAGAAGGAGAATAAAGAAATAAAGAGGGAAAAAAAGCACTGGAAAACCATAAAATTAATTTTCTTAAGGAGCTCAGAAGTTGGGAGATTCATGGTTCTAAGGAGCATGTTAAAATCAGTCAGGTTACTAAAATGAAAAATAAAACAAACAAGTTTTATCTGCAAGTCCTCCGAGTCCTAATGGGAACTAAAGACTTTTGCTAACCTCCCCAAGGTAGAGTCAGCTTTATGAAGATGAGGACCCAGGAGAGGAAAAAAGGGTAGGGTGCACCCAATGCAACATGGCTGAGTGCAGAGTGTCTTAGCACCCGCTCTGCTCCAAGGCCTGCAGAGTGAGTGCCTCTCTCCTGCCGCTACGTTCAGGAGCAGAGGAGGGATGGCACCTACCGTGGCAGCTTTCTGTGACTTGATGCTCTGGACTGAGACACAGGAACCCTAGAAGGCCTGAGCCTCCTTCTGCCCACACACAGCACTGGGTAGAGAACATGATTCCACCACAGCCAGGAAAAGCCCGCCACCCCGGTGGCCCTGCCTATGACATCACCAGAAGATCTGTGTTTACAAAGTCCAGCTTTAGGAAGGACTTACTGCACTGTAAGCACTCCGACCCAGAAGAAGCTGCAGCTGATCTTAGCATGTATCCTGCTGAAGTTGAATTTGCTCGTGACAGACTTGCCAAGTATCTTCTGTGTTCTCTGTGCTGTCCTAGGCTCTGTGGACACTGAGAGAAATTCCATGGCCCCTGATAAGTTGGAGAATTGCTAACTCAAGCTGTGTGAGATTCAGACTCTGAATAGCTATAGGAAGGGTATGTGGGTGTGTGGTGGGGGTGGGGGTGTGCAGCTTGAAGAGATAAAATGAACTTTCCCAGAGGACCCAAAACAAGGGTAGAAGGAAAATATTCCTGTGTTGCAGCTACTTCATACTCTTGCCTCATCTGTCCACGTAAGAAAACTAGATTCAGAGTCTCTTCTATGACTTATACCAATTAACGGGCATCAAAGCTAATTTCAGCAGAACTTCCTATATCTACATAAAACATCTACACTGTTTTTCGGTGTCATCCTCAGATGCCTTAATGCTAATTTTCCATTTAAAAGACTTGCCCATTCTGACAGCAATGGAAACAGGAGGAAAATTCTTACCAGAACCATCTGACACACAAAGCCAAGCTGGCATTTTGATCAATGACCCCTAAGTTGTTGGTGGCAGAGTGGCCTTGTAGGTGCTGCTCTGTGTCCTCACAACAGCCGTGGTCAGCTTCATCTCTGTTGCTGTCCTGTTCTTGATGTTAGAATGATGAAAATGGGCTGGTCAAAAAAAAGTGATTTCTGAGAGGATGATATTTTCTTAGTTTTTTAGAATAAATCTTTCTTTCAACCAATAGCTGCTTTTATTTTTAGAAGAAATCAGAAATCATAATGAATTAACTTACTTAGAATAAATGTTTCAGTGATTTCAAAACCAATTTGTCAGGGCAGGGAGATAGCTCAGGAGCACAAGTGCCTCCCTGGCAAGTGCAAGGTCTTGAGTTCCATCCCTGGATCCCCTCAAAAATAAAAATAAACCAAAGTACACTTTATTGGGACTTTCTCAACCACTTACCATTTGCGTTCCATCCCCACTGCCATGAGGCATGTAAGATGCATTCTGATTCCCAGTCCATTTCTTTGTCGGGAGCAAACCTGGTGTCACATTGCTGCCAGGTGCACACCATTACGACTAGATTGTTTTCAGGATTGTTTACCTGAAGAATGGCTTCCATCATACCTTGACAATAGAGCCAATCCTTTATATAATTGCGTGGTTACAGAGGGAGCAATTTATACTCTCTGCCAGCAGAGGAGAGCATCCAGTTCAATGACTAAATTTATTCTATTAATAAAGCATAGAGTGGAGTTTGCAAATGTCATCTAGTCTTAAGTCTTAGCAGATGTGATCAGTTCTGATTCATTTGATGTGGTACATTGCCCCATGCTCAAAAGATGGCAGGAAACTGTGATGGCAGTGATGCAATTTACTTGCAAATTGCTCTTGAGGCATTGCTCCTCCCCGGGGTCACCACACTAAGGATTAGTTTTCAGAACTTGCTTCTGCAACATTCCAGCCAATTCCATCAATACTCTTGAGAAATCTGCTGTAGCTGGTGCTGCCCTCAGTATGGGGCTGAGTGCTTATACAAGACTTTCCTGCTTCGCACTGTTAGGAAGCTTGGTAGGAAGGTAGGAAGGCGGGAAGTCTACAGGGTCCGTAGATATTCTGTTTATATCTGCTCCCCACAGTTCCCTCTCAACCTTTGTCAACCCTCAGTACACTGCCTTGACCAATTTTATGTATAAACTTCGGTAAAAGCACAGTAGCCACTGTACTTTGTTTGGTCAAATATCAGTCTAGATGTGGTAGGAATGGTGGTAAGTTTTTTTAGATGGGATGAAATTGTCAATGAGTAGATTTTGAGTAACGCCTATTCTCTCCCTCATGGGGGTAGGTTTTCTGCAGTCCCTCGAAAGCCTGAGATTGCTTGCGATTGCCTGAGAGTGCTGGCCTCATGATTGCCTTCAGACCTAAGATCACGGCCAGGGCTCTTCCCTGCCCCTGCGGCCTGCCAAGCCCTGGGTCTCCGAGAATGCTATGTGATAGTCATCTATCCATAGGCTCTCTGCTCACTCACTTTGGATTTTATTTAACTGATAAGAACAACAGTGATAAGAGAGAGGCAATGAGGTGCTCCACTGGTGCCCATTTTATGGGGCTATGGGTTAGCAGGGTCCGTGTCCCTTATCTCTATTCATGGTACTTGTCCCCTGGCCTTTCCAATCCTCATTCTACAGGTCTCTCTAGGTTGTGATAACCACACTGTCCTTCTTGCTCTTCAGGCCCAGAGAAGTACCGAGTCCTGATGTTGGTAGATTGGGGGGTGCACTTTACCTCACTGAAGCCCTTCAAACACGCTCACCCCTCTGTAGTCATTTCACCTGTGTTCTCCTACATGCATGTATGCAAACATTCCAGCTCTTCCTACTGAGATTGTGACTAACTCACACCACTCAACAAAGCACGCTCTCTTCTCCCAATGCATCCAACAGTAGTCTTGGAATACAAAGTCTATGGAGCTTCAATGACCAGATCATGTTTCACTGTTGGAAAACTATACAGGGGCAAATTCTCTTCCATGTGACCTGAACCTATTTACAGAGTCTTTTGCTGTTGCTATTTTGGAGGTGGAAAGAAAATCAATTAACCAGGCAGGCTGACCCTGACCCAGTTCACCTGTCACACTGTGCAGACAGGAGGGACCATACAGGAAGTACACCCATAGTGACAGAACTGATCCTGTAACCAGGTGAAATTAAAATTGTTAGGGAGAATTTTATGTCTTCATGCATGATCTTTAAAATATCTTAAATAGGGCCAGTGAGATGGCTCAGCTGTCTAAAGCGCCTGCTTAGACAAGCTTAGGCAACCACAGGGACCATGATTCGATCCCTGCCACCACCTGCTGCACCAGCCCACCCCCAGGGCAGGCTGAGCTGGCCAAAATTATATATATATATATATATATATATATATATATATATATATATATATATATATATATATTAAATAGAATCGTTTTGATGGGAATATAAAGCAGAAGATTTGAAAGATACTTCTTGCAGGTGAAAGGACACCGCAATGAAGAACCCCTATTCATTAGATAAGTCAACAATACTCATTTTTTTCCATTTGATCTAGGTAGAGGTATTTAACTCCCAAAGTGTTGACAGCACATCTTCTTAGCCTATACTTATCTGCACAAAAATTTGCAACTTTGCCCAGCTGCAGAAGTCCTCTTCTATGATAAATGCGGTCAATAACAGTAACATCTGTGGCTTGAGAACCATTCAGAGTTTGCTGAATTAACACCACTATACAACTGGCTTCCACTTGAGCATAGGCCTGTGCCTTTGCCTATTCAAATCTTATCGGTTTCCAAGTCTACCCCAATGTACGAAGACCTCAGGTCTGACTACTTAGATAAGCCTGTCTGAATTTGAAACTATTTCTACATCTCAGTGGATTTCAATCCTGTTGTGATACATCACAGCTGAGAAGTTCTCCCTTGTCACTGTTTCTGGAATTTGGACAAGCACACAGAATGACAGCATAGTCAAAAACCAAAGGCAGAATTTTTGGAGAGCTATAAAAAATATGTCCAAGGAACACAACTGTCGCACGTGCTTCTTGGATCCCGGGAGACCTGTGAGAGCTCTGCGTTCCCTGCCAGCCAAGTCACCAAGACTGACGCTGCTGTAGCTCTCTGCAAGCCCCTGGCCCTCTGCCCTCCTACAGTGCACCAAAGTGGCTCCAGGGGCTAAAAGCTCATTTTGCTTCAGTTAAGGCTGAGAACCCACCTGCGCCCCAAAGCCCAGGCAGGCTCACCCCAGTGGAAGGCTTGGTAGGCAGCATTTCAACGCTCACTGGAAAATGGGTAGAAGCTCCGGCTGAGCAGAAAATACTGGATCCCCTCTGCTCTCCCTCTTCCAGGCCACAGTCATTCCTGCCACGTTCCTTTTCAATATAGATTAAAGGCTTGTAATTCTATTTTTAGTTAAACTGTGTTTTGTCAGCTCCAATGTGTTTTTCTCCCAGACACCAGCGTGGAGGTGTGCTTGTGATTTATCACCAGAGTCAGAGGAGAGCAGGAGCCAGCCGCTGACGCTGACCCTCCTCAGCGCAGAACTTCAATTTGTTTTCAGGGGAGAAAAAGCACAATAATTTAACATAGAGGAAGCAGCTCTTAGCCTTTGCTGTTTTACCCTCTGGATACACAGGAAATCTACCAATCACGGAGCAAGATTCCTGGATTCTGCAAAGCCCAGCATATGTCCTGCTAGGGAAGAAGCCTGTAAAGATACAAATCCCCTCAATAATTAGAAAAGAGGGAGGAAAGGAAAGAAGGAACAGAGGGAGGAAGGGACAGAGGAAGAGAGGTAGAGAGGGAGGGTGGAGGGAGGGAAGGAAAGAAGGAAGGGTGGAACTGGTGCAGCAGGAAGAGGGAAGAGAGTCACATGTCCATACAATACATCTACTCAACATTTAAAACAATAACGGGCAGCTCTGTAAGAGGGCCCTGCCCCCTTGACGGTACCGCTGCAACATACTGAAGGGGCAGGGAAATAACAAAGGATGAGCTGCGGCTATGTGCTGGGTGCTTCACATGGATTTCTAATCAAAATATTGGCTTACATTTGTTAAGCCCTTCTGTCAGGGAAGCATTTTATGTGCTTTCACTCATACGATGTTTACATCCATCTAGGTCCTATTTTTGTCCTACTTAAAGAGAAGAAAACAGACTGTCCTAGGACTTCTCCATCTAAACTTAAATTTAAATGCAGAAAAACTACAAAATACATGCCTTGAATTTTCTAAAACTCTTCACTGACTTAAGAATGTTCAGACCTGTTTTAAAAATAGAAAAGTGAGATTAGATGTACTTATATAATTTATCCAAAGTTAGGCATCCATTTAGTGGTAGAAAACAGTGTTGGATGAGGCCCACAGCCCAAGAGCCACCCATAGCACCCTCTAATCCCTTGGATGCTAAGTGAAATCAGCGTGTTTGTAACACTTCCAGTGGTACTGGGTGGACGGGGCCTTTGACAGTAACACTCTCTGATGAGCCTTCGGGCTACCACTCTCCCACTTGTACTCCTGTGCAGCGCTTTTGGAAGAAGTTGAATTCCCTACTCAGTAATACAGCTCCCACCTTGAAACCACTTCCCTTGTCTGTGTTCCACCTTCATTTTGATTAAGATCCAAGGAAAGCAGGGACCAGTGATAGTTGTTATAGCAGGTCTTGTATTTAGAGGTGGGTCCTTCCTGCCAGGCCTAGGTCACAAGGGACATGACTTGAAAGGGTGTTGTCCTCCTCCTGGTTCCTCTCTCTGCTTCCTGGCCACTGTGCTGTATGCAGCATTCCTCCACTGTCTCTTACATGTGATTTCTCCCTTAGAGATAACTGTTACAGTTTATGTCTAGTTGTCCCCGCAAAGTCTCATGCAATTATGAGGCGGGGACTTCTAGAGTTGGAGACTCGACTCATGGTCCACTGGGATTATGTGTTTTTGTACTGAGGGGGTTATCGGTCTGAGTATGGCTCAGATTGTGGGTATGGTCTAAAGTGGATAGGCTGAGGCAGAGAGACTGAATGTAATATAAAGAGAGACAGAGAAACAGACTCTCCGCTGTTCTCTGCTCCCCTGATTGTTCCATTGTCTCTGTCACCATCTTGTTACTGTTCTACTGCCATGAATTGCTGCTCTCTGCCACGTGTGTCTCTGCCTTGGAGCCAGCCAAGTATGGACTGAAACCTCTAGTAACTGTGACGTAAAGAAACCTTTCCTTCCTTCACTTTGGGTGTTGGGTATTTGTCTCAGAAATGAGAGAAGAGAAACTAAGACATTGACCATGAACTTAACCCTCTGAAGTGATGAACCTCTCCCACTGGAAGGTGTAGGTGTTGGGTATTTTGACCCAGCCCCAGGGAAGTGTATTGGTTTAGCATTTTTCTCTACATAGCACACAACTAAGCATATTTATGGATTCATTCCACAAATACCTGCTGATATCCTAATATGAACTACAAAATAGCTCAAGCTTTCAGAGGTGATACATAGATCTCAGTGATAATCCTTACCCATAAAAATCTCCAAATGCAGGGCAAACATGGCCATGTCAATCTAACACTTATGAAATAATATCCCAGGAGCTCCAATTTGAGATGTTATAAATAGACCAAGACAGAGTACTTACGTTTTCTCAGAATGTCTGAGAGTAGCTAGTGGCTAGCCTGAGTCTGATAGGCAAAATGAAAAATGAGCTTTCTGGGCCTAAAGCTGTGGACAGGGTGGTGTCAGAGGGCCCCAACCAACATATGCAAAGGAGAAACAGTGAAACCACACAGCTGAATCCAGAAATTGTCTTTCTTGACTTCATGATGGTGACTAAGGCATAGAGAAAGTGATTGATCTTATTGTTTGAAGAGTTTGCAGCTATATTTAGTCATAAAAGAGTCTATACTCTTGGATACAGTTTGACCAAGCTAAATCCATTGATGCACCTGTCTGATGGCATGACCTTGGCGCTACTGTCCTGAGGGTTCAGTTACCAAGTCTGTTCCATCTTCCTCAGCTCTGATGCCAGAAAATGGACCAGTCTTCCCCAAGCCTGCCTTTCACCATGCCAGAACCTTGCTGGTCAGAGGGTTCACCAACCAGCACAAGCTCCTCTGTTTTTTGTGCTCTCGCTCCTCCCAAGAAAGCCTTGTATCTAAGAGAAAACCACCTTCTGCTTTAGTGAACAACCGTAATCATAATGATATTTCTAGAGCTTTCTCTTTCTCTCTCTCTCTCTCTCTCTCTCTCTCTCTCTCTCTCTCTCTCTCTCTCTCTCTCTCTCCCTGTTGGTGTCCTAGGAAGCCTCATGGGACTAATAAGTGCAGCAAATGTTACATGATATGAAAGACAAACCCTACACCAAAAAGCTGGCTGGTGAGGTCACTTTGGAAAAAAAGATGCTCAGAAAACAAAACTCAAAACACCAAGAGATAGAGAAAGAAGTGTTTCACTGGCTGCATTTCTGATAGCTGAAGCCCAAGAAAATCCAGAAGAACCAGGATGCTCAAAAATCATCACGTGTTTACATGGAGCAGATTGCCCCACACGTGAGAATATGAAGAGGTGCAAATTTTCATATATGCAGAGCAGTATAGCACTTAACCTTTCTGGAATGTTTTCACAAATTGCATTTCCACTGTGATTTACAACAGCCCTTCAGAGGAAGGCAGCTCAGAAAAGACCGAAGTCACGTGGGCGACCACTTGCCCAAGGTCATGTGACCAGTGAGCTTTGAGAAAATACAACTCCTTTGCCCTAGGTAAAGATTCGACATATATATATATATATATATATATATATATATATATATATATATATATATATATATGCCTGCAAGCACTAGTCTTCTACCAGTCAATATTCTACATGTTTAGAACAATGCTCTAGCCCTGATAAAGCCCTGGAGACACAAAAGACTGACAGGGCCAGGGATAGAGCTCAGCGGCATAAGTGCCTTCCTGGCAAGCACAAGAAAGTCCCAGTACCAAAAGAAAAAAAGCCTGGCTTTCTCAAGTTGCACTGAGTGATGGCAAATGGAAGCAGAATCTGGACTGGTGCAGGCTGATCCCAGAGGCAAAGTCCTTCCCTGTCGCACGCTGCCTCTATGACGTCACTCATGCACTCTGCGCGCCCTCATCACTTTTAAACAAACAAAATGCTTCATCTTCCATCCCTTATCCCATTCACTTTCAGAAAAATCGATTGGCTTTGGAGAGGTTCCTTCTGTAAGTTGCTCAGAGTCACTGCACTGGGGCCTCGTGGTCTAGGGGTTCTAATAGCAAATATGTGGGTGTCCTCAGGGTTCTCTCCCGGGATCTGTGAAGCGAAACTACTTCTGAGGGATCTCAAGGCATGATTGGCCTTCTCTCTCATTCTGCCACAAGTGTTTGGTTTAGGGTTCCAGGGTCGCTCAGTGTGAGATGATGCGGTGGACTGAACACAGAGGCACGGGCAGCGCGGGCTTTGGCAGGAGGCTGGACAGCAGCTGCAAATATGCAGCATTACCCAGCCTTTCCACTACATTTTCTTAATGAGAAAAAGTAAATGATTATTCTGCACACACTGTGCGAACCTAGTCCCTAGTGACTTAAATAGTAGTTACTCTCAGTTCATTGCTCATTGTTATTGCTAAATAAGTTAAGTATTTAACATTTCTCAATTTTTATCTCAATGCTTATTCTAGTACATTTCAATTTTTACACTGTATTTACAATTTTTATTTCCATTATGAAAGGTTTTAACCAATATACACAAAAGTTATCCGAGATTTTCCAAAAGAGTAGAAAGGGTTCCTAGGACAAAAATGTCGGGGCCTGCAGTCTTTAATCGTTTTAAATCTGGCAGACAACTTGGTGAGTCCGAGCTAAGAGTTGCTAAATAACAGAACGTTGTGAAGGTGGCATCGGTGTAAAAGTCCACTCCCAATCACTTCTCCACGGCTATGGAGAAAAAGCAAGGCCCAGATTAGGTCAGGGCTTGTGCCCGTATAGGAAACAGGAACCAGGCACACATTTTTATCATAAATTCATCTGAGCTCTTCAAGAACTTTTCTTGAATAGTAACACTGAGAGCAGGATGGGAAGTTAGAAAATAAAAATAGGGAGGCTGTGACGTGCTGATGATATGGTAGCGTCGGCAAACTGTGGTCACGCTTGTGAACTCTAGCAAACCTCTCACTCATGGGATCTGCTTTACAGACAGGGTAGATGACTCCATTTTGTGGTTTTTCATTCAATTTTTATTTTTATTAATATAACCATAGCTTTAAAGGTTGAATGAGTGCAAAGACTTATAGCTAAAACTGGTAGAAGCTGGGCATGGTGGCACGCTCTGCCAGCTCAGCACTCTGGGAGGCTGAGGCAGAGGAATGCCAGTTCAAGCTCAGCTGGGACAACTGAGCATTTAGAATGACTCTGTCTCAAAATAAAAGATAGCAAAGGCTGAGGAAGAAGCGGCTCAAGGTGAAGGTGCTAGATTCAGCCAGTGACTGACCTTTCCGTATAAATCTTATTCTTTACAAGTATTTACCACTTTTTTGTCTTAGGCTTGTTTTCTCTCACAACTTTACACTTATAAACTTCAGTTTTCCAAAAGCTATTGCATGTACACATCCGTTTCTTGTATACTGTGTAAGCTGAGTTTTTTTTTTACTTCCAACTATGAGACATAAAGGATTTTGCACTTTTTCATTCACTTATTGCTTAATAAAAATATGTGCCTGACAATAATCAATTATAGCTATTTCCCATAGGTCTGGCTACGGCTGGTTGTTGGTGCTGGCTCTCAGGAGGGGATGTCACACAGAGCCTGAGTGTGTAGCTTGCGCAAGGATTTCCGCACTCACAAACCCCACACGTGGGCTGTAGGACTCACACAGCAGTGGGCTGAATAGCCAAGGCCAGAGCAGTCCCATGTGCCCTTGGACACGCACAGCAGATACACCTTGAAAAGCAGGAATTCAAAGAGAACCAGGGATAAGTTGAATGGCTTTTTCTGCCCAGTCTTGGAAGTCACTTAATGTCACTTCTACTGAATTTTGTCAGAAAAAAAAAAAAAAAGAAAAATAGACCTTGAGGTTAATCTAATTTTAACAGAAGAGGGAGTAGACTCTCATGGTTTCGAAGCTAGAGTGACAAGGTCGCCTAGCAGAGGTGCGTGTAAGTAGAGGCACAGAAGGGATCATGTATGCAGCACAGCCCAGCAATCATTCCAGCCTGTGCACACGCACCTCCTCTGCTGCACCCCCTCAACCTTCAGGGTTTACCATGTTTACCGTATATTTCCCACAGCTGTCACACAAGACATGCGATGGCTGTACCACGCGCATTGGATTGCTCTGTAAGTCTGCAATTATCCCTACCTTCTCTCGCCCTCTCTCCCTGTCCTCACACCTTGGTCTTCATTCCTTGGATTCAGCTTCTGTGCACCTAACACTAATTCTTCTTCCAGTTTTATGCACAGCTATAAAAATCATCACTCAGAGCAGTCGTGTACCCCAGGGGAAGCAGCAGGTCTGCTATTTGGTTTCAGAGACTCTGTCCTCCTGACCCAACGTGTAGCTGTCCTGTGACCTGCGAGCCTGATGGGACTGCCTTCTCTAGGTCACACTGAGTGAAAGGCAATTGTCTTGGGCTACAAATAAAACTTAAAATATAGTTGAAGTATAGAAGCATCAAAACTTTTTTTTTTTTTTTCATAATTTTTACTATTCCATACGTCTGTGTAACTTGCAAGCCACAGGTTGACAAGCCTCCACGCTGGCTATTGGGCAGCTCTAAGCAGCCCCAAGGTGACAGCAGGCCCGGGTCAGAGGGAAACTGCTCTGCACAAAGCTGGGGCTGATGGTAGAAGGAGGCACTGAGGCAGAGATGACATCCGCAGGCCATGCCCCAGTGACCCTCCTCCTCTGACCAGGTCCTTCCCTAACAGCTAGCCAGCCACAGCCCCATCATCCAAGTTACATTCTGTCTTGGTTACTTCTTTCTTGTTGCTGGGACCAAACGCCCAATGCCCAAAATTCAGGAAGGAAAGGTTTATGGGAGCTCACAGTTAGTGGAGACTGCAGTCCTTACTCGGCTGGCTCCAAGGCGGAGTGGCACATGGCAGAGGGCAGCAGCTCATGGTGGAAGAAAACAGTAAAACAAGAAGAGCAAAAAGGCGTAGTGGCAACAATGGCAAAAGAAATCAAGTCGCCCTCCCTTGTGTTGCATTCCGGCTCTCTGCCCCAGCCTGGGTGAAGCGCTCACACCCATGATCCCAGCAGTACTCATGCCCACAGTCCCAGCACTGGATCATGAATTCATCATATGTCCACGCCACAGCTCCGTGAGGCTTTGGAGGAACAACTAGACACAAATCATAACTCCTTCCAACAGCTGCACCTAAGCACCCTACTTTTGATGGGACATCCAGATGGAAATCATACATAGACATAATTTTCTAAGAATTCTTTCCTTTTTTATGACTTTCTGAATACTATCCTCTTCTTCACTATTAGAAACAAATATATTTTCTCTGTTTTTTTGAAAATAATTCAGAAGGAGGAGCTCTTTGTTTTCCTCAAACTACCCTATTGTTGCTGCTGCTGCTGTTTGTGTCTGCTTGCTGTTGGAATATACTCTTCATCTGTCCTGTATACTTTGTGTTTCATTCTTATTTAAAAATGAGGCCCTGGGACTTGCTTTACAAGGAATCAAACTGTTTTGGAGAGATTACTTTAATGGACATAGTTGGCTTTTTGTCTTTGTCGTATCAGGAAAAACTGGTCTTTACATTCGATGGCCAGGATTTAGAAATGAAGTGGAGAGCAGAGTATCGAATAAATAATTCAACACCGATTTTTTAGACTGTATCTAATCTCTTGGTTTCTGTCATTGCACGGCTGCCCGTTAGTGTTCTGAGCTTACCGCTTTTCGAGTTAAATTCTCCAGAGGGCAGCACACCCCACACCCTGCTTGGTGGGGAAGGGACAGCTCACTGGCCAGATGGTGCACACGATTAGGCCAGAGGGATCTGACTGCTTCTGTACAACTCAGCGCCGGTTCTGTTTTCTGTTCCATCACTCACCTCCATCCCAAGGAATTGACAACTCCAACGTCAGTGTAGGAAGGATGTACCCTTCTGCTACTGGTGCTCTGCCCGTGGTCATTTCAATCTCTGCCTTCGCCACTTCGCACAGTCAGAGGCCACTCATTCATTGACTTCTCTGTCTTCATGTATTTGTTCCATATTTTCTACTGAATTTCAATTTTCCTCATCTGTGTGAGCACATGCTCTTATTGAATTCATTTACATGTTAAATAATTTAAACTTGTGTGCATTTAGCCTGTTGGAGAATTTAGGTAAAACCTGGTTTCCCCCTTTTTTAAAATTTACGTAGAAAATAAAACCCACAGAAACCATGCTGTTTGTCCACAATCCCAAGGGTAGGATTAGGTGGAGCAAGCGTCACAGATGGTCTCATTTTGTTCAGAACTGGAGATAAATCTATGGGCACTGGGAATCACATCCCAGTTACTGATTTCAGACTTCACATCCTAAGGGTCATGTGAAAGTTTAATTATTTCTTGAAAAAAAGTATCCCAGGGTAATGGATTATAGGGTCCTCCTTGAAGTCATCACTATTCAGGGCTTTTGTGTCTTAAACTATGACACTAAAATAAGCTTTAAGTTTTCCCCAAGGTGCATAAATTAAGTTGGTAAGTGAAAATCTCCCAGTCAGGACTTAACTGTGAATTAGATGTGCATGACAAGCAAGTGACAACATTATATTTAGTAAAGGCCTATTGAGGTTGATCGGCACTTTCTAGGTGCTATGCCGTCGGTTCTCTTTGTTTACTGAGGAAATAATTTTCTTCTTCATTTTTGTTTGATTAGCTTTTGCTTGGGGTTTTGTGCTTTTCTGTTTCATTTTGGGCTTTGGCAATTATTTTATCTTTTTCTCTTTATGTTTCAGATAAAACATATACTTTTTATGCAAATGTGAATAATCTTAAATTATGCCACCTCAATGCACCACCATCCTGTGTGGAAATAAGAGCATGTTTGAACAGGTTCAGCCATTCATAGTGCTCTTGTGTGATGTTCCCATGAGACCAGGATGATTGTCACACTATGGAAAATATCTCTTTAAAAAAAAAGCTGGGTTAAGCAGAAAAGTTAGGAACATAGCAGGGACAAAACCATGCACTTATATACACAGAATGATTTAGACAGTGGTTCTAAGAGTCTCTAACAGGTTTGTGACACTCAGAGTAGCAACGTGTAAATAAGACTAACACCAGGCTTGGAATGCTTGTGATTCTGGTCTTTTAGATGTGTGCTGTTTCTAATGCAATGTCAATTGTTGCTATATTCTCTCTCAAGTAAATGTTTGTTTTAAAAGCAAACAAAAAAAAGAATAATTAAGAGAGCACAAGACAAGGAAAAATGCCATAGGATTGACCTGCTACAATTTTTTTTTTTTTTTTTGCTTTAAAGGAATATAAAACTATTTATTGACCAAGGTTCACCATCATTTACACTAAAGCAAACAATATACATTAGGATAACATTCTGACTACTATAAAGTTGTTTTCCTGGCTTCTGCTGAAAACAGTAACCTGAATACTGAAAACATTGAGCCTACATGTAAGAAACAAGTTGGGGTCAAGAAAAAACATGCAGGTCAATAGTTTAGATTACAAGTTTGTCCACTCATTTATTCTAGGTCCTGAATTGTAAACACCTCCAGCCACTCAGTAGTTTCCCATAAGCCAAGTCTTAAGACATGCAAGAATCCTGATTTTTGAGGGCAGATTTCAACTTGCTGTGAAGTAATGTCTTGAGGAATTTTTCAATGTTCCCTTGTTAAATGTCCCTTAGAAAATTCAAACAAACCAAGTTTTGACTTGCTACCTTATTCGGGTGGAGAAGTTGTTGGTAGAGATACATACATACATTTTTTTTTCTTTTTGAGACTGGGTCTTACTGTGCAGTTCAGGATGGCTTACACTCTCTTTGTAGCCCAGGCTGGTCTTGAACTCCCAAGACCCTGCTGCTTCAGACTCCCAAGTGTTGAGATTGCAGCTGTGTGCCACCATGCCCGGCTAGATAAGACATTTTTGGGGGGAGGGGATGTTTTGGAAATAAATTGCATTTTTGTGACTAAAGATAGATACAGATTTTGATATGGCTGCTTTGAAAAATATCTACTTCAAACTGTCTAATTGACCACAGAACCATCTAGTTAACTTAAAGGTTATGGCTTCAGAAAAACCTTCTATTTAATTCGAAGTGACTTCTTAGGTTGCTCAGAATGATGTCATCTCAAACAAGAGGTTATCACCCATAGTTTTTATTTTGGTGAATGTTTAAAACAAAACAAAAACCACTTACCTAAGAATTTTATTCATACACACACACAAAAAAAAAAAACTCACCAACATGAAAGTATCTGGTTGAGAAGGAAAGAAAACAGTGCAGTCAAGTATTATTTCCTCCCCTGAAAACTGACCTTAGGAGGTGTAAGATACTGTTTTCTTGAAGTACAATGCAGAAATACACTCATTGTAATGTTCAGTATTATTTCTGTGTGAGTAGCCCTGTGTAACTGCTATCCTGTCAGAATATAACATTTTCCCAAAACCCAAAAGTCACCATCTATCCTTCTCAGATCAATACTTTACTCAGAGGAAAGCACTGTTGTGACTTCCAAATCTGTGGCTGAGTTTACAGATTCTTGAACTGTGTAGAACTGTAGCCATATAGTTTGTGCTGTTCCCCTTCTGTCTTGGGTCTCCTACCTGTGAAACTGATCCATAGCTCTATGTACCTCCAACTCCTCTTCTGCTTTACCAAATTTAAATTATAATTAATTGACTGATATTTCTTGGCTTCAATTAGTATTTTTCCATAAAGATCTCACTCATTTTCCAACAATTAAAGTTATTTCCAACATTTCTAAATGATTTCTTGGGCTGTTTCTACATTCTGTCACTTTCCTTTCTCTAAGCCATTTTCAATTTTACTGCTAATTCCCTGAAGTATACTTGACCACTTGTATTTTATGCTTTTCGTAGAATAGCCTTTTGAAACTGAGTCATGACCATCAAATCTAAATCACTATTTCTCAACAAGCAGCTTTTTATTACTGGTCACCAAGGTGAATTTTCAGGTTGACTCAATTTTTGCAAGAATTCAGAAGAAATTATAATGTATTGACCAAGAGAAAAAAATGTAACTTAGATGCAAAAGGCCCCGTGACAATCAAGAAAATTTTGAAAATATTGAAGGGGTATACATTGCTATACAAAGAATATGACAAAAGGAAGATCTTTCTTTTACCTAAGGGAAATTATACAATATATGTCTAAATCTGGGGGACAAGTCACTCAGGCCCACCTTCTGTTCTCTTGAAGAGGAGCTTTCTTTCCTCCTATAAAGATATTCTGGTCTTAAAATAAATAAGTAAATAAATAAGTCTGCTTCGTGTCTTCTGTCCCTTTTTTTACATTTTACATTCGGGTCTGTAAACCTGTGCTTAACTCCAAAAAGCCAACTCTTTCATTTTTCACTTAAGCCGAATGGCTTCATGAAGTGAAAGCAATTACTTGAATCAAATTGAAATTTTAAAGGATTATGCACAACAAAAATTTTGATAAGGGTGAAGTCGTTTACTTCTTTAGAAGGTGTGCATTATTAATATACCCAATATGCCCAGAAGAGAACACAGTAAATTTTCTTGGAGCCATATTCGTATCCATCAATATTGAAAGGAAAATTTCATGGCAATATCAAAGTACCACTCAGAAACAGCCCTTGCTGCGTCTTTACAAGGGGTCAACGTTTTGATACATAACGAACGCAGCTCAGTTTGTGATCACAGCTTGCAGGTTCAGCAATGCGATTTTATCCTCGCTGAGTGAACATATCTATCTCCTAGTATAAATGCATAATAGACTAAATTCCCAAAAGACCTATGCACAAAACAGAATAATAGTTTACAAATTAAAAATAAGAAGTATAGTGTTTCAACACCTCAAACGCACCAGCATTTCAGCTCATTCCCTTCCAGTAGATATAAATGACAATCACTAGCCTGCTCCCCTTCCAAGCAAAGGTGCTTAGTTATATGTTTCAAAGCATCAAGCTTGATAATCCAATGGATCTGTTTCCTGGAGAAGAGTGAAGGGTACTTTGTCTCAGATACCCTCTTAGCTACAAATGAAAAAATCTATGCTAGCTAGCTTAAGCAGAAAAGCAGTTTATTAAGTAGCATTAGATAGTCTGCAGGATCTTCTGACGGCCAGGGCTTTTGAGACTGTGAATAAGGAACAATACAGAGTCACAAGGCAGCAGAAGTCTGGGGCTGGCTTTGCTTATGCCACTACTGGGCAAGGACACTGCTGTGCCTTCTGCTGATGCTGGACATGAGAACTTTACCCAGGGATTCCCCAGAAAGGGAAGCAACTTCACTGCTCCTGCAGCAGAAAAATGGAGTCTGCCCAGCAGCTGCTTCCTTGTGTTGCATTCTTCTGGGGTAGGGTTACCCATGCATGTATTTGATTGGTCAAACTGAGTTCACATGACTGTGTCCCAGCTGCAAGGAAAGACTGGGAAAGTGCAGACCGGGCTTATTCCTTGGGAAGATGGAAGATGAGCACTGCAGTGTTTCCCAGACATTGATGTGTGCTCAACTGTATTTGGAAAGCCACAAAACATGTCAAATACCACTCTATAGGACACTAAGTTTGATTAGTATTCTGATTCTTTGCTTCTACACTGTATGTTTTTTATTTCTTGATTTTGCTGACAATCATTTATTTTAAATCTAAGCTCTCGTTTTATTTTATCTCAGTTTTAATTTTTATCAGCACCTGTTTTTTGGTACATAAGGGAGAGGAAAGGAAGAAAAAATTAAGATGCTAGTAGTTACTGTAAGTCACATCAATTTTTACTTAGAAGTCAAAACATGCTTCCTGCAGTCTCCAGTTACTGGCAGATACAATAAGGTGTTGAGTAGTGGGCTGCCCAATTAGAAATATGCCCCAAGAATGTTCTTTATTCTGATTTGTTCCACAGAAATTCACAAAGATGGGACCATAAATAACTTACCACACAGGAATTGGCACCTCACAGGAAAGCTGTGACTACAGTTCCATATAAGGTGGAGAAGTAAATCCCTAATTCCCCTTGGACATTTCAGAGAAGGTCACCATCAGCAGAAGACTGAAAAGCAAGTCTTGTCATGCTTGCCGTTACTTAATATCACATTGGGAAGCAAAATCAGAGGCTATGGAGATAGCTCAGTGGAGTAAATGTTTGCCTGGAAAATGCAAGGTCCTGAGTTCAATGTTCAATCCCTGCTACCACCAAAAAAAAAAAAAAAAAAAAAAGGTGAAAAATGTTAATCCAGGTGTGGTGGTGCATGCCTGTAATCCCAGTACTTGGGAGGCTGAGGCAGGAGGATCAGTGTAAGTTCAAGACCAGCCTAGGCTACACAACTGAGCTCAAGGCCAGCCTGAACTGCATAGCGAGACCTTGTCTCAGAAAGAAAATAAAAACGGAAGCAAAATCAAATAAATTAATTTAAAAATTCATCAGTTAATACCTGTTTCCTAATTCTAATGGCTTTACCTGCTTATCTATTAAAAAAAAAAAAAGCCTCTATTAATTAGTTGGATCTTGAAAAGGAGAAAAAAACATTGTTATTTAGACAAAAATAGAAATTCCTAAAACAGCTATTTTCACCTATAAATTATTCCTTAAAATTTTAGAATTATCAAGTTCCCTTCAAAAACCTATAAATTTTTGTCTTAGTAATGTTATGTATGCTACTAATTTAACAAAAATTTATACTTTCCATTGTGACTCTTTCTCTCCAACAAGATACTCTAATAGTTTTTTACATTTCATATGATATTCTAATTTTCTTCATATAGAACTTATATATATATATTTTATATGGCTTTTGAATTAGATAATGGTTTGAGCATCTATCACATGTGGAATGATTTATAATTACCCTTGCTTACCAACCATTGCTGATGTTGAAAAATTTGATTTTTTGCATTGCTTCTGATTCAAGTGCTTTGTGAACTGTCATTAGCATATAGACATTGTTTTATCCTGATTGGATGTGTAAACACGTACACATGGGTTTCAAATGTGGGTGGAAGAGCAGAGTGGATCATCGTGACCAGTATAGCATGATTCTAGATGCTTGGTTAGCATGGGGGAAATTTGGGGGTTATTCTATTTACAATTTAGGAAGTCCATTAAAAAAATGGTCCATTGTAACTGAAACCAACAGTAGAAACCCAGCTTTAAGGTTGTTTGCTTTATGCACATCCAAAGCAATTATCTCATACTCTTAAGAACAGGCTGCCTAAAAGCACTTTGCTGCCAGTTTATAGGTCATAAAAACAAAAACAAGGAGAAAGTGGAAGAAGAAGAAAAACTTTTACGTTAGCCAGTAGTCATAGATTTTTCAACTTTAAAATACTTGAAATGAGTCATGAAGTTAACACATCTCATTCTCATTCTCTTGCTTTACTCATTGCTAAGCAGCTCTAATCCCTGACATATAAGCTCCAGGAATTAGCAGCGTAAAGCTGATCTAGTTTTCTTAGTATCCGGTACAATTTTAATATTCTTCTGGTTTTAAGTTATAGAAGATCCAGCTCAACCTGCATTAAATAAGAAGTATATGCATTGATTCATAACACTGGAGTCCAAACAAAAGTGAGTTTTATGTAAAGTTTGATTCAATCACCTAACACTATCACCAAGCTCTTCTTGTTCCTCTTTCTTTCTCTCTTTCTCTCTCTCTCACTCTCTCTCTCCCTTCCTCCTTCCCTCCCTCCTTCCCTCCCTCTTCTCTTGCTCCTCTCTTCTCTCTTCTTTCTCTTTCTCCTCTGCCATCCTTTCTGTTTCACCCTATCCCACCATCCTGAGGCATCTACTCCATCTTTCAAGAGCTCCAACTGTTCTTCTACAGGACAAAGGAATTTCTTCTTCTCTTCAAAGAAACAACAGAAGCTTCTGTTTTGATAATGACCCACCAAATACATCTATTTCCATCTACTGACCTGATATTCTTGATCCATTCATTCCTTCTGAAGGAATGAAACACACCGATAGACGTGTGATGATAGGACCCATCAGTGGACATGGCAGTGAAGTGCATAAACATGCCTTGTGACTAAAGATGGTGGCAAGGGTAAAAGGCAAAGGAGGCGAGAGGAATGAAAATCAGACAGCAAGCAGGAGATCTTCACAAACTACAGCTAGCAGTTACACTTGTGTTTAGCTCCCATGCCCTACAGATCCAGAGCTACTCAATCCATGCAATCTTAATCCAGAGTCCCTTGCAAAAATGAAAATATTCAAATGAGTGTTCCACTGCCATTAATTCATCGCTACTGTGATTTTAGACTGAACAGTCATAATATTGTGATGTGTTTATGATTTCTAACTCCTGTCTCTCCTCTTCCCAGAACTGAAGACAGAAGACTTTATAACTGAGAGCCTCTAGATTTGTCTCTGTATTCAAAGAATCAGTCTCGAGCTCTAGCCCTAGAGCATTTCAAAGGCCTCAGAGAGAGAACGCAAATCATTCGACGCTGAGTCACCTCCTGCTGCTGAAAATCTAGCTCAGAAACCATGGCATGCATAATCACCCCACTTTGCTGCTTCTTTAACTGTAAGTAGTGAACTGCTTTCCAAGGAGAAAATGGGCTTCCTGCATTCAAACGTGATGTCTACCTTTACTCCCAGGAAAATGTCACCGAACTTCCAGATGCAGATGCTCTTTTTGTAACACAAGACCCTACTGCCCTGAACTTAGCACCTTTCTTTGAAAAAGGATCCTATTTCTCCCAAGGGTCTGTATCTGATTCAGGACATATCTTATCTCAGATCCCCCCCTAGTCCACATACATCTGGCCCATGATCCTTTATTTTTTTATTCATTTTAATGAGAAAGAAACAGCAATGAGACAGTTCCAAAACAGGTTAGTGGGCTAGTTACAATAATTAAAGCATTGCATATTGTTGTCTTTGTAGTAGTTGTTTAGAGGAAAAATTGTAGAAATGATATCTTTTCTAAAGACTATCAGCACAAATCTTTCTTCTCATTGAACTAAGAGAAAGTAGCTATATATATAGTCCAATAGTCCATAGTAGTAGTGGGTTACCAGCAGAATTGACAATGTCAGAAGCTGTTAACTTGGGCCTTTTACATCTCTACATATTAATATGGCTTTCCTTTTCAAACCTGATGGTTAGACTTTTCTGCTTGATGGTTAAGACTAAGATAAAGCAAGACATATATAACAAAACATGTAACTTTTGTATCTGACAAGGTCAGTCAAATCCCCTCAGGATTTACCATGAAACCATGTACAGTGTTTTGTAGAACTTTTGTCAGTGTCAGCCCTCTGGATGAGTCACAGCCATTGCTTAACCAGTTTGTTCTCTGTGAAAGCCTGAGAGAATGTTTTTCTCCTTATGTACACTATATATTGTCAATCCTCTGTAGCCCAGTGATCTTGAACAAATAATTTGGGACACAACTGCATTATAGGATGTTACAGCACAGGTTCTCTTATATCCTAAGTCCTCACTGACTTGAAGGGCTAGGGCCAAAATATTGATTGTCCATATAACCCTTCTTTTTTTCTAATTTTTTGGTCTACAAACTTAATTTGTTAACCCTCGAAAAGAGGAGTTACCCCACAATTCTTTAGATTTTGCAAAGAATTTCTATACATTCAATGAGCATTCAAATGACTCCAGCAATTTGGAATAGCTTTAGCGTGGGAGCTAAATTGCCCTAAGCCCCCTTGAAGTGGAACAAAGCAAGCTAAAACTTACATTATAGTCCCTCTCATCTACTAGGCATAGCTCCCAAAACTGCCAATGGCTGTCTGAAAGCACAAAGCTTACCCAACTCCAGTTACAAACACTGTGGTCCCACAACAGATGCCCTGATAGTTGGATTGGCTACTGAGTAAAGCAGATGAGTAGCACATACCACATGGATACATGGGATAACAGGAAACTCATGTTCTAGACAGGTTAGGGAATGAGGGTGTGAAAGCTCATTAGAACAGAATACAATGTACAACTTAAGAATTGTTCTTCAGGAATTCTCCATTTAAGATGTCCAGGGCTGGTGAGATAGCTCGGTGGACTATGCACCTGCATAGGCAAGTACAGGGACCAGGGTTCGATGCCTGGCACCATATGCCATCCTGGCCCCGCCCCCAGGCACTCTGAGGCAGCCACAGAGACTGGGTGCGGTGGTGCATGCCTTCAGTACCGGTACTGAAGAGGCTGAAAACAGGAGTATCACTACGGAAGTCTTAGTTCCTGTATCCAATACTGAAGAGAAAAGAAATGTTCAAACCATGATTGATAATGTATAATTAAAACAAAAGAAAGAAAATTGGGACAAAGAGTAGGGAGACTATCCTACAGAATATACTATTGTTCCATAGGATACAACCCAGACACCTGGTTTCTCAGTAAGCTCCCTCTTTGATTATATACACACTTCTTACAGCATGTTTTCAACACACAAATGTATTTTCTGTGATGAACGATAAAGAAAACATTTAATATTGCTTTATTATCAACAATGCAATGTAAAAATCTCAAGTTATATCCAAAATACAATGTCATGGGGTACTAGGGGCATGAGTGTCTCCACTATTGCTAGTACTAAGAGAAAGGGGACAAAGAAAAGGCCATGTCATCATGCAAGTGTGATGACCAATACTAATAATACAGGACATGTTGGCAATATAATAACAACTGTGGTTTTACACTTCCTTCTATTAAGTAAGTTAGTTGGCTTTAACACTTTTCATCCTAAAATCTTATCCAGTTTTTTATAATCATCTGTTATGGACCCATTAAATTACCTCAGAAATAAGATGGCTCTCCATGTGCCCCTCTGATCCTGAGAGGCTGACTGTAGTTGCACCTTGCCACTCCTAGGATGTGAACATCTGGGTCCTGCCAAAACTCATCTGGTGAAATTTTAACAGGCAAAGTGATGGTATTAGCAGACCGGGTCTCCAAAAATTGATTCATTCCTGAGAGCAAAATCCCCCTGAATGGCATCAGTGCTCAGCAGAGAGATTCCAGCAAGCTGCCTTTGCTTCCTGCGCATGTGAGAACTCCATAAGGAGGCATCGCCTGTGAACAGGAAACAGAGGTGCCTCAAACACTGCCTACTGGAGCCTTGTTCCTGGGCTTCTCAGCCTCAAGAACTGGGACAAGGAAGTTCAGGGGTTTTTTAGGCCTCAAGGTTCATGGCGCGCTTTTATAACAGCCTCAATAGACCCAGTCTGAATAGACTCACTGGGGGCCTCTTCTTGTGCCACCTCCTTCTAAACCTTGACAGATTATAGGTTCTCTCAATCCAACTCTCATTTTTTTTGAATTGAGAACTATGAATATTAGTTCATTGTAAGAAATTTGCTCCTAGCCTTCTATTTGCTTTCTCATTCATCCTGTTATTTATTGCTGTATTCATTTGTGTGTCCCATGATAACTACATTTACTACAATCTCTAAGTGCTGAACACATTACTGAGCATGGAGTCATTACTTAATAGCCTTCTTAATTTTGGGCAGTGATCAGGAAATGATGTGCAAGCTTTTTACTTGCTAATATGATAGCTACTTCTATCTTGACATTTTAATATGTTTTAGATGCATTTTAGGAAATGTATTATTTGTTTTGGGGTCACACACATACTGTAGTTTCTCTTTAAAATAACAGGTTCTACTAACAACAGTTCTGCAAAGTACTGTCTATGGTCTCAAATTTAATCCTGAGGGGATTTGACCCTGGAAGATACAAAAAAAAAAAAAAAAGAATGTTTTGTTATACAGGTCTTGCTTCGACTTGCCCTTGACCACCCAGCAAGAAAAAAAAAATCCTTAATTACAATGCATGGAACGCAGAGCTAGATTGGTGAGATGAGCTTTAGGAGGCTTAGATTCAATAGCCTGCAACACCACAAGCTTCACTGGTGGCACACTGCAATTGCAAAACCTTTGACTGTGTATGTATCTGCTTCCTCTTAGTCCAAAGAGAAGTATATTCGTTCCTTTTTTTTTTTTCTTTCTTTCTTTTTTCTATGCAACATCAATAGGGAGGTGGGTCATGCCCACACACTGCACTCTATAGAATGATTGTCAGGACAATATGCAATATGTCAACTTTCAAAGAAAAGAAGGGAGAAAAGAAAAAAAAAAGTAATGTGGATTTAGAAAGGTTAATGTTTAATTGTTTGATCAATCTTATATACCTATATGTATTAATCTAAATTGATCTGATGATGAAAATATGTAATATAACCATTGTTAAATTTAAACAATAAAAAAATTGAAAAAAATAAAATAAAATAAAATAACAGGTTCTGTTTTACATTTTCATGCAAAATGCCTAAGTTTCAGGAACAAATTCTTTTAACTACCACTTCATTATATTACACTGAACAAGACAATTTATTGTACATCCTGAAGCTTCAACTGCATTAGAATTTGGAGCTAGGCCCTCTGGAGAAGCCAAAATGATCATTATACATTTTTTCTGCTGTCAAATGACCCTGGAGTAGCAGGAAAGAGCAATGTTGATTCACTAAATCCTACCACAGGTCTAATTATGATAAGCAGCAAAGCAGAAGCATCTCCTATAATGAGCAGAGATGCTTTCACTGTGACAGAAACAAAGCACGAAGAATTCACAGAGAAGCTTAAAACTATCAGAAAGAAGTCTAAGTATTTGAAAAATCTGCAGGTTCACATTAATCACAGCATAGGAGCTCTGAAGACAACAGCAGACATATTAGGTCCACACTGATCCCTGAAATAGTAGACATGAGCTGAAAATCCTTCAAGGCTGATAGAAAGGGAAGTTTATTAAAACAAATAAGGAAAGCTAGAATATGAATGAGCTATCTACTTTCTAAGTAAAACAATGACTTTGATTGTTTAAAGTTATGCATCAGCGATAGGGCCTTGAGAAGGCTTTGTTTCCTTTGCCTATAAAACTAGAACTTGAATTAAAAATTTTCTAAAAGCCTCAGAAGATTAAAAATGCTGAAATGATATCATTTGCATATAATTCAGCAAATTTCTGTTGAATGCCTGCCACATAATACAGTACCATGTGCAATGGAAAATTTTTAAATGAATAAGATATGCAGCCTCTGACCTCAAGAAATTGCAGTCCTTTTAGAAAGATCCATCAATATCAGGCAGTGTGTGCCTAAGTGTCAAAAGATAGGGTCCAAATTATAAGCATTTAGGGAATTGAAAGCACAGAGTCAATCACCAAAAGAAAGCCTCCTGAGGAAAGAAAGTTTTAAAATACAGCCAAAGAGCTCAGCACTCTCAGAGGCTGAGGCAGAAAGACAGAAAGTTTGACCTCAGCTTGGGCAACTTAGTGACTCAATGAGACCTGTTTTAAAATAAAAATTAAAAAGGGTGTGGATGTATCTCTTTTGGAAGGTTCCAAATTCAGTCCCTAGTACCTCGCACGCGCACACACACACACACACACTCACTCAAACACATGCAAATACACACAAATACATACGCACAATACAATACAACTCAGCCTTTGAATAGGAAATAAAAAGAAGAGTATACAGTTGTCTTCTTGGATATCAAAATCTAAAGACATTCAGTCCCTGAAGTAAAATGGCACAACATTTGCATGGAACTTACTCACTTTAATCATCTCTACATACTTTTGATACCTAATACAAACTAGTGCTATGTTAACAGTTGTATACTACATTTCAAGGAGATAGTGTAAAAGGAACCATTTGTCCGTGTTTATGACAGAGCTACCATGATTTTTTCTAAATGTTTTCAATCTGCCATTGGTTGGATCCACAGATGCAGAGCTCATGCATTCAGAGGTGGCTGCAATGCTAGATGCCTTCAGAAGTTACCCATTGAGCCGAGAACATCCAAGCCCTGCATTGCTGCAGTTAGTAGAGGCTGGTTTTCAAGGCTTTTGTAATATGTTAACTTGCAGATCTTTCCTCAGCTTTGTTGACACTCTTATTTGCATGTAGCCATCAATTCAAACTTTGAAAAAAAAAATCTATGGTGTATGCGGTAACAATAATGATGCAAGGCACTGTCCCACGTGTTTCCTGTTAATGACAGTGGTGTCTGTTCAGTGATTTGTCTTCCTTCTTTCCTGAGTGCTCACGGCTACTATTATCTCCTTGTCACAGGCACTGTCACCAGGAGTCACATTCTCTGGAGTGTAATGGCCTTCTGATTATGATATTGTGGCATGTGAATAATGTATTCCGTACTTATAGAATATGCCACGATTGCTTAGAGCAAGATTTCTTAGGAAGCAAGAATGAAATTTTAATAGCAGAAATGCTTTCAGTTAAGTACAATGACTCATTCACAGCGCAGTAATCAGACACAGTCATCATGCATAGCGAGTTGGGGAAATTGGAAAAATGCAGAATTACCTACATACATTATTTTTTGTTTAAAGTCATTTTAGAACAACAGCCAACTCAATTATGGGAGGATTCTGCCGGGTTTGTAGACAATTGCAGAGATAATCTACTTTATACAGACATTCTCAATGCTTTCTCTTTTTTTTTTTTTTTTTTTTTTTTTTTTTTTTTTTTTTTTTTTTTTTTTTTTATTCACTGCTGTATGGCAAGACCCTTAGCCAAGTCTTTGCATGGCACTCGGTGGACTTATGATTGCTTACTTCCTGTCAATTCACCTTTTTTAACTTTCTAAATCTAACTATATCATGATATGTGTAAAATAAGCCAGATTATTATCATTTTTAAAGAACTCTGAGAGTGCTCATCTATTAGTACAAATTCGTTTCCATGTGCTACATATTCCCAGCAAAGTAAGAAAAAAGAAAAAAAAAAAAGTCTACCTTTAGAGAATGGTACTGTAGGGGTCATTCTGGATAAAGACTAGGTCACACTAAGTACTATAATGGCTTCTTGGACCCTGACACAAGGCAAGCAGTGAGGGTTTTTGAGTTTCTGTTGATGTATCATCAGGGAGTCCAGCCGATCAAGACTTAGTCCTGACTTTGAATCCCCTAATCCTAAATCCACTTTTCTTTTTTGCTTTTTTTATTACTTTTAATAAATAGCAATGTGACAGTTTCAAAATATGTTAGAAGTACATTCCCAAAAATTGATACAATGCATATTGTCCTCATAGTAGTTATTCAGAGCACAAGATGAAGACAGGATCATTTTACTAATCATTTGTGGTACAAAAATTTCTTCTCATTGAACTGGGAGAAAGTAGTTGTGTACGTAGTCCAATATTCTATAATAGATGTGCTATTAGCAGAATTGGCAATGTCAGGAGCTATTGATTTAAGCCTTTTACAACTCAGCATACTAATTTAGCTTTACGCTTTCTGCTTCATGGCTAAGATCAACTTGAAGCAAGACCTATATAACAAAACATGTAACTTTTGTATCTCCCAAGGTCAGTAAATTCACCTCAAGATTTACCTTGAAACCATGTACAGTGCTTCGTAGAACTGTTGTTAGTATCAACCATCTGGATGAGTCATGGCCATTGCTTGACCAGTTTGATTTCTGTGAAAGCCTAAGAGAGGCTTGCTCTCTCCAGGTGACTCTCCTTAGGCACACTATACATCATCAATCCCTTTCCTCCGTGGCCCCAAAATCTCCTTAAACAGAAAACTTGGGAAACCACTGAGTTATAGGATGTTACAGCACAGCTTCTCTTATGTCTTGAGTCCTCACTAACCTTGAAGGGCTAGGGCCAGAATATTGGCAATCCTTGTAGCTCTTCTTTTTCTTTAGTTTTTGTTCTGTAAACTTATATTCTTAACTCTCCAAAAAAGAAGCTTAGTGATACTCTCACTCTATAACAGATACTTGAGCTTAATATCACTGTCTCTCTGAATATCAAACATCTTAGACTTAACTTGGAATCAGTATTTTCCATCTATCATTTATATTTTAATAAATCTCTATAGAATTAAAATCTATAGATTTTAATAATTCTCTGTAAAATGTAGTTACACATTTTTACAATGTTTACACAGAAATTTAGAAATCTAAGCTTATACAAAATTGTAGCCAGTCAGTCCCATGATGTTTTTTCTTGTATTTTCCACTTGATAATTAACAGAAAAACAAAAAATCAAGACTTCAAAGGGAAAGATAAAGCAGTATTCACCCACCTAGCCTCGGAGATTTTGAACGTGACACCACAAATTCCCTCTTCTGCCTCATGAAGAGTTCCTAGGAAGCACCATCTACTCTCAAAGCCCCTCAAAGCAGGAATGATGTTATCAGTCCAATTTGTGACATTTGAGCACATCTTAAAACAATCATGCATTCCAGTGTCTTAGAATAAAGTCATGTGTTTATAAGACTTTCAAATGGATAGATTCCTTAACTGGCTTGTAACTTCAATGGACAAATTCAGGGTCTTCTTTTGTTTCATCAAAAAGGAAGTAGGAGGAGAAAAATGAAAGATGAAGGAGAAAACCAGCGCAGACATCATCAGAATACTTTGCTCAGCCTTAAAAGTCCCAGTGTTCCCAAGCCTATAAATATTAGATTGCTTCTCTTCTCTAGGCAAGATGGTACTTCAACTCTTATTTATTGCACCAACCTTGAAAAATCCAGGGCACCAAAAGAAAGCCAGAAGGATTTCACTGAGCCTGTATTTTTTGTCAAATGCAGAGAGAATTAATACCCAGAAGTTACTTTCATTGCCTCTCTCTGCCTGAAGACTTCATTCTTTCATTTTCTAAGTCATATTTTTTAAAATGATATTTAATCATTTATTTATTTGGCACAAGTTCTCACTATGCACCTCAGACTGCTAGTGATCCTCCTGTGTCATCCTCCCAAGTGCTGCGATTACAGGCATGAGCCACCATGTCGGCTTGTGTAGGCCAGCCTGGCATGGCATGTAGTACCGGGGATAGAACCGGAGTCCTTGAGCTTGCCAGGCAGGTGCTTAGACCACCAAGCTATCTCCCCATTCCTCATTTTCTAAGCCATTTTAAACCTAAGTAGGTGTTACAGTTTGAATCCCAGAAGTTATCCAAAGTCTCATGTATTCAGATGTGGGGCTTCTGGAAGGTAATTGGGTCGCGGTGTTCTATATTCATTACTGATGAGGGCACAACTGCACATGCTGTTTAGAGGCAGAATGCTGAGCGCGTGCCTTTAGAGGCTGCATCTCTCGCTCTGCCTCATGTCTTTCTTTACACCTTGCTGCCATGAGTTCAGTGGCTTTTCGTGCCAGCCTCTTCTCCCCTGACATTTCTGCCTCAGAGGCAGCCAACCATGGGCTACACCCTCTGAGCCACAGGTAAATCTCTTCTCCTTTATGATGCAGGTGCCAGCTATTCTGTCTGGCCAACAAGAAAGCTGACCAGTGTAGAAAGAAATGATTCAGTGAACTTATTTACCTCAGAAGCAGCAGGAATGTTGGGCACTTTCTTTCCATAAATCTTTCCTAAACCTAGGAAATCTGCTATCAGCTCACTTGGGTATCGTGGATGGAAGAGTAGTGTTCCTGTTCTGCACCTCAATATCACTCTTGTTTGAGGTTCTGCTTGAGTTAAATTACATGAGCAAAAGTAATGAGCAAAAGTACATGGGGGTATAGACTGTTTGCACAAGTCAGGAAATTGTAAGCCTTGGATTGGCCTTACCACTGCACCTCCAATTCATATATTTGGAAATACCATGCTTCATAAGGTAAGTGGGACTATCGCTGGACTTCTGTAACATAGTTAAGGCTCTGTGCCAGTGAGTGACCATGTCTTCACTGTGAAGTTTTCTGTGCTGCCTCCCTGTGACATTTATTTTCTACCTTGTTCTGAATCTAATAAAATGATGCAACCTCTATCTAGAAAACAAAGCAGAAGTACCTATCCCTGGGGTCTCAGAGGGCCCCTGGCTCTCTGAAGCCCATTCAGGGATCCAGGGAAACTTAGTTTGTGACTCCTACACAACTGCCTTGCTTTTGCAGGTACTTATGCTGTTAGGGGCCCTATAGCTACATCCTGTCATTTAGTAGCTGTATTAGCTTCAGTCACTTACTTTGATGGAAAATTGCCTTGGAGAAGCAGAAATTCTCCTACTAGAGGTAGGATAATGGCCCAAAATGTGAGTAGCAATCAGACCTCAAGGGCCTGTAAGGTAGCTCAGGGATCTGAAGAGCCTGCTTAGGCAAGCTTAAGCAGCTGCAAGGAGACCACGGTTCGACCATATGCTGCGTCAGCCCCACCCTCAGGATGGGCTGAGCCAGCCTAAATCAATCAATCAATCAATTAAACAATCAGACCTTAAGCATGGCATGTATTTTTACCAAAATTTCATGACTGTATTGCAAAAAGTTGTATGTCTCCAGGATATGAGAATAAATAAAAGTCTATTGCAACTCCTGGGCAGATAGTTTCCATGTTCTTTTAATATCTCTGAAAGTCTCAAGAATTATACATATTTGTCCTACTTTGTCATTTCTTGACAGAAATCTTTGTTTTAACACTGAATCTCATAAGAAACACATACTGTTCGGCCTCATCGGCAGTGTCTATCACATTTACGTTAAGCAATTAAGTTAATAACAGTATTTAAGACAGCAAAAGCAGGAATGCACAAAAACAATAGAAAAAGAAAGGGAAATAAACACTGAAAGAGAAAGAGGCACAGTAACATGGAACATTGATTCTTTGCACACTAAGGTAAACACAAGAAGACATTAAGGAATGTTAATTACAAATATATAAAAACCTAAAAGATAAAAATGCCTTGAAAAAAGAGAACTTATATCCAAAGCCAACAATGCATGCTCCACATAAGGACATGTGTTCCTTATCCTTAACCTATTCCAAAAAATAAGTTCAATACCACCATAAGATATTTTGGGGAATTTTCAAAGAGAACTAATTTAACTTGCAAGTTAAGGTGAATTTCAGAATCAAAGAAAAGCTGACAACCAAGATTCTTTGTGTTATGTTGGTACCAAATTTCATCTTCCTAATGAAGAAAACCATCTGGCGTTCCTTAGTTATGTATGCAATCTTTAAATATATAGTTCTATTTGTTTCTGCTTAATTTTGTAATAGTCTCCTTTCTCTCTTTATAGCCTTTTTCTCAAGCATGCCTTAGAGAACAACATCCTCAGGAATACTGCTGAATTGCCTGACTTCTGAGATTGCTGGGGAAACAATTTGTTGTTTTAGCTATGAGAAAATATTTGACTAGAGTTATGAATGCCCTGCATTAAAACAATAAATAATTGTGTGAGAAAGAATTTAAATTAAATTTTTCTTGATGTTATACAATGAACTAATATATTCAGATGAGAAAAGGAGCATTCTGAACTGGACTCTGTTTACTTTTATCAGTGTTTTATATTTTCATATTCTTAATTAGAAAGGTTTTGTTTCAATTTTTTAAAAAATCATTTTAATATTTCCTATAAGGGACATTTTGTGGCACTCAGCTCAGGTGTTTTTTCTTGTTTTGTTTTGTTTTTGTTTTTTGCTTTTTGTTTTTTGTTTTTCAGAACTGGGGATTGAACTCAGGCCCTTGCGCTTGCCAGGCAAGTGCTTATTCTATTGAGCTGTTTCCCCAGCCCCTCAGCTCAGGTTTTATTAGGGAAATTTTTAGCTTTTCTTTCATTTTGGGAGGATAACTTTGCTAGGTAAAGTATTTTTGGTTGTCAGGTAGCTTTTTTGTTTTGTTTGTTTTTTTATGTATTCGGTGCTGGGCCTTATAACTTGTAGTGATCCTCCTGTTTTCTGCCTCCCCGGCACTCAGATTACACGCATGTGCCTCCATGTCTGGTCTCAGTGGCTGGCTCAGGCTCGGGGATGTGGCCTCCATGGCCTGTGGTGCTGGGGATTGAAACTCAGTCCCTGCACTTGCCTAAACACGTGCTTAGTTTAGAGATAGCTCTATCTCCCTTGCCCCGTCAGGTAGCTTTTGTTGCTTGTTTATTTGGTGTAGCTTTGGTTCATCTAGTGTTTTGAATATATTCCTCAGCCCTCTTCCATCTTGCAACTTTCCTGCTGATAAATCTGTGGCGAGCTTCATTATTACTATGTGTCTTATGCTCACATGGAAAGGATGGAAGTAAGCGTTCCTGTCCTAGAGACATTTGCAATCTAGCTGTCAGAAAGGACATGACGTGAAAAACAGAGACCATGAGGTGATTAGTGCCTTGTAAGTGTCACGTAGAGCTACACCAAGAAAGCAAGGGACTGAAGCGGGATGGAGGGAAGCAAGACAGTTCTGAAGAATCAAATAGAAATTGGGTTCTTTTGTATGGACACCTGATCAAGGTGGAACAAGGGAACAATAGAGAGAGAGAGTCAGAGACAGAGACAGAGACAGAGAGATAGAGATAGAGACAGAGACAGAGACAGAGACAGAGAGATAGAGATAGAGATAGAGATAGAGAGATAGACATAGAGATAGACATAGAGATAGACATAGAAATAGACATAAGATAGAGAGATAGAGACAGAGACAGAGACAGAGAGATAGACATAGAAATAGACATAGAGATAGAGATAGAGATAGAGACAGAGACAGAGACAGAGACAGAGATAGAGATAGAGAGATAGACATAGAGATAGACATAGAGATAGACATAGAGATAGAGAGATAGAGACAGAGACAGAGACATAGATATATAGAACATAGAAAATGTCCTGTTTCTATTTCCCTGTCTCTCTGTCTCTCTCTCTCTCTCTCTCTCTCTCTCTCTCTCTCTCTCTCTCTCTCTCACTCACTCTCTCTCTCCTCTGTCAACCCACCTTCTACTCTTGCTGGCCAGTATTATGTGTTCAAGCAGAGGAACAAGTGTTGATCAAACGTAGCCTGAGGCTAACTCTGTGCTTACTTACTACCTTGGTATAACAAACACTACATGAAAAATCCTGAAATACTTAATGGTTTATATTTAACAGTAGTTTTCTTTTCCCAAGTACTGCTAAGTATATAGTGTGGTTATGTGGATTTTTAAAAATAATTCAATTGGTTTTGCTGATCTGCATGCTATTTCACTGTTCATACACTGATACTTCACAATCAGTGTAGATAAAATCACCTTCACTGTTATGACAGAGAGGCACATGTTTTATTTATTTTTTTAACATTTTTTTTAATTTTAATTTATTTTTTCTTGTTTCAGAACTTTTGTTTGTTTATTTATTTTTATGGCCGGCTCAGCCTGCCCTGAGGGCAGGGCTGGCGCAGCATGCGGTGCTGGGTATCGAACCGCGGTCCATGCAGCCGCCCAAGCTTTCCTAAGCGGGCACTTTAGACCACTGAGCCATCCTGCCGGGCCCCAAGAGGCACACGCTTTATGACAATAGGCACAGTCTCCACTGGTAGTTTGCATGTTCACTGTCCACTCAGCCAGGCCTCCTAAGTACTGCTGGACCCATGTGGATCTGCAGTTGCGCTACTCGTGTGATACGTCTGTGCAACAGTGCTGAGGTAATAGAGGAAAGATGCTGTCTAATTTCAACTCCAGATGGTTTTATTTACTTCCTCTTCCATGCAGGATGCCCTCCAGAGGGCGTTAATATGGAATAACTATCCCTACAGTCGGTGTTTCTAAGCTGGGTGCATCTACAGAACTCTGCATCTAGATCTTTTTGCTCCTAGTCTTCTAAACGTGCTTCATTCTGCAGGCCAGAACCATGTTCCAGTCATCTAGAACTCAACAAGACCTACAAACATTGATCTTCATTTTTGTGAAAGAAGTTGTGAGAATAATATTTCCTTGACTGTAGAGGAGATCTACTGCTATGGAGACTGTGGAGGGTATCTGAATGCTTGCTGGCTTTATTCCCATTCTCTAGAAGCCATGAGTCTTTACAGAGTTTTTCCACCAGGCAACCATTTCTTGCTTAGCTAGCCTGCATAGCTTGATAAGCAGTATAGCAATATAGCGAATAGTGTAAGGTTCTGCTGGATATTCTTCTGGTTTATATTATGACACTGAGGAATTGGTAAATAATATGATCCAGTCAATGTGAATACAAACTCTTTCTGTTCCTATTTTGGTTAGAGATAGAGGAGAATTAATGCCATGTCCTTGAAACTGTGTTAATCTATTCTGGCAAAGATAGCACAGAAATACAGTGACTGCTACTGACCTGCACCTTGGTTGACCTTACAGTAGCCCACTGCTGTCCTCTGAGGTTATCTGGATTAGCACAAACCAAAATGGCAACTTGAGTGAGGCTATGCTGAGATCAACATAGCCTGAGTGCTTTAATATGGGCATGGATTTCTGCCACCTATTCCAGGAGCTGATTTTTTTTTTTTTTCATCGTACTTGGGTTCACTGCTGTAAAGGAAGATAGGGGAAAGTTTAGAGGTTTTCACTTAGCCCCTCCCACCGTCAGCAGATGGGTAAGAACTAGCATATACTGAGGATATGGGACTGGATGGGAAGTTATGCCGGTTACTACCTGAGTCCATGGCAGTCGTTCACTTAGGCACCAGAAAAATAAACATGAGTGGCGTAAGCAGTTTTGGACTGACCATAAGCTGGGCTGGATCCCCCCAGGCTCTTGTTCCAACTGGATTCTGGCCCTTATGAGTCAACCCGTCTCATGGTGCTCAGTGATTCTCTTTTCTTCATTGTATAGTTACCTGCACACATGCCATTAGGTCCCTTCAGAGAAGTGTACTAAATACACTTGGCCAACACTGCAGTGTGCATCTTTCGGGGGACACAATATTTTTCTCAGTTGAAGAGATTTGGATATGAAAACTATGTTAAGACCAGAGAACAAGTAAGGGACCTTCAGGTTTCACGGAATCAACAGCTCACAGTCTCATCATTTCAGTTGCTGCCTGTTGACTACAAATTCAGGTACACTTGCCGGGTTCCCATCTGCTGTGGCCCTAGAGGTGTGTGAGCATGTGGGTGACGCTCTGGGATGCATCTCACACACACACCTGACTGCCACTCCAGCCCAGCTGTTATGGTGTATGTCTAGTTGTCTCCACAAAGCCTCACGCACTCATGGGGCGGGGACTTCTAGAGTTTGAAACTTGATCCATGATCCACTGGGATTATGTATTTTGGGATTATGTGTTTTAGTACTACTGAGATTATGGTCTGAGTACTGCTGGGAATGATAGGTGTGGCCTGAGGCAGATAGGCTGAGGCAGAGAGCCCGATGTAATTTAAAGAGAGACAGAGAGACAGACTGAGGCTGTTGCTCTCTGCTCCCCTGGCTGGTTGGTTGCCTCTGTCTCAATTGCTGCTGTTCTCCCACCATGAACTGGATGCTCTCTGTTCTGTTCCACTCAGCCATGGGCCAGCTGAATATGGACTGAAACCTCCACAAACTGTGAGCTAAATAAACTTTTCCTTCCTTTGTTTTGGGTGTCAGGCATTTGTCCCAGTAACAAGAGAAAAGTAACTAAGACACCAGCCCTCATTCCAACCCAGCCCTCATGGACAGGACTGAGTCCCTCCAGCTGGAGGCTTTTGCATGCTGCTGTCCTTCCTTCCTTCTTTTCCAGGACCCTGTGGTGCTCAGTCCCATTGCTAAGCTCAGCTCTGTGGAGGCATAGCCCACGCTGTCTTGGCCTTCTCAGGGATGCAGCCTACTCCTTCCTCTTGCGACTCACTCCTTAGTGCTGCAGAAAACAGCACATCCCCAGGCACCTCCACAGCATGCAGTCTTCCCGACAAATTGCTATAACTATACATTACATCCTCTCTAACAGGTCTAATTTCCTGAAGCTTTTGATGTCTTCTTTCTTTGTACAGCAATTGTGGCATTTTCGCCTTACTTTCTGTGGAGCACAGCTCACATTCCTGTGCTTTTCAAGTTATCTTGGCAGAATTTTTACAGCATCTCTTGGGTGTTAAATTTTGTTTCTTAGCAGAGCACTCTCATCATGATAAGTTATCTTTTATCTAAATTCGTGTTCTGCCGGGCTTTAGTCTGTTACCCTGAAGCACAGCCACACATGCTGTCCTAGCTCCTGCCAGTCCATGTTGTCTAGATCTCACCTTTCCTGCGTGGTATACTCTATCCTCTTCCTAGAAACCCTAAAAATTCCAGGCCTGGACATCATTGCCTTGGTGGCCAGGGGAGGCCCGTCCTCAGGGAGCACGTGGTGTCTTCCCAAAGAACTTTTTGATTGCTCATCGGGCAAGGGAGAAACACAGCCTTTCATATCTGTAGGCTTGGGGAACCCTGGGAAACAAGGCCCACAGACATATTCTACCCACATCTCTTTCCCTTCCAGCCAGAGATCTTATCCTGGCGTAGCATACCAGCCTTTTCCAGCGGTTAATCTTCTCTGAGCTTCAGTCTTCTTAAGAGGTTATGGTTGACCTTCCGCTTTCTCTACCCCTCCTCTAAAGGATAGGTAGTCTTACAATATGCTATCAAGCAAGTCTTCTGGTTTTCACAATTGACATTTATTGCCAATTAATTACTCCTCACCCAGCATGATCTTTTATCAGAAGGCAGTCTTATCTGCAGTTGTTCAATTTCACTGTCCTTATAGCTACTAGGTTTCAAATGCTAGCAATGGCGCCAGCTAATGGCACAATTCACATTTATCAGTATACCAACCCAGACCACTACCCTGGCTGTTGATATAGCTGTGCTCTTTGTGCCAAGAAATATGCTCCAAGGACTCTCTGTCATCCACAAACCAACAGCTCTGCATTCCAGTTCAGCTGTACACATTCCAGCTTGACATTTCCAGTTTAGCATCTGCTTTCCTGGACTGAGGAGCAAATTTCAGTTTGAGACCTCTGAGAAGTAGACTTCAGTGTGGATGTTAAGAGTGCAGGAATTTTGTTAGGGAGGATCTTGGAACCAATCCTGTACAAAGGAAAGAAAGGGGGCAGATTGGCATAAATTGTGCCGTAGGCCTAAAGAAGGCTTTTGATGACCAACCAAGCATGAGGCTACAGAGTTTAGGGGACCCCTTCAGGGTTGCTGCAGATTGACATGAGCTAGCCAAATTTGTATACAGCTGTATTGTTTAGTCGTGGATGTAGGCCTCCATGGTAGTGTCTCCCTTGATCACAGTATGACCTCAAACAGGATAAGTTCCAAGTAAGACCTGGAAGAGCCGGCAATCTGCTCCTGTCCCCAGCACCTGGGAGCAAAGTTCTAGGCCTGGCAGCAAATTTGTGCCCTACCACAAGTCATGCTTCATTCATAAAATTAAGAATGCTAATAATTATTACTAAAATTGTTATTCATCGAATAATGTCACCAAAGAACTCAAAGTGCATGAAGTATTTTGGCAACTTAATATTTATTCTCACAACCAGGTTGGGTATTATTACTTTTAACTTGTCAAATTTTTTTTTAAAAAATCCTGAGGTTCAGGGAATGTGAGCTAATTCCTTACATTAACAAAAGTTTAACTAACTTGATGTTTGATGTTCGCAAGTTCCATAATCATACAACTGTCAAATGATAAAAGTTCCACACAATTTGACTTTCTGGGTGATTTCTACTGCCCTGCAGAAAATTTTTATGGGATCAGGAAGGTGAGATTCAATAATAAGAGCACAGCATCTAATTTTCCCACTGGAATATGTGAGATAGTTTTCTCCAACTCTCTGTTACAACTCTGATCTTTTATACTATAGAATAATTACAAAAATTGATACTCAGGAAACAGGTCAATCAGTGAATAAGAAAAGGGATTACTTTTTAAAGTAAGTGTTCTTGACAGTTCTTATGAGCTGGTAGGAGACATCTCTCCAAACTGAAATAAATTTCTTCTCTGAGAGTGAAACTTAAAAATCAATGCTTAAGGATTAGAAAAGAATTCATCCAGAATGAAAGGCTTATACCCAGGCCCACAAACCTTAACTATAACCGAATGAGAGTTCAAGGATAGTTACAGAACAATAATGAGCCACACGAAAGGGGTTAAAGGGGTTACCTTAGTCATGGAAAGAGACATTGGTAGCTTCTGAAGTATCAAGGTCAATTTCAGGCCAACCTGGTCCCTGCTGAGTGTGACCAGCATGGGAAGCACCTGCCCAGCCCCTGGGAAAGGCAACTCTGAAAGGTGATAATGGAGGCTGTAGGTCACCCTGACTTAATATTGCTAAACATCTCTGCAAAAGTAAGCCCATACAGTGATGAGCATGGTAAAATTATGCTGAGCAGCAGGCATGTGCCTCCTTGCCCACCTTGTTCCCCTAAAGGGGTTATCACGCCATCATGCCTGCTGTTCAGTATAGTCCCAACATTTGGAGGAATCTTCTCCTCAGCCACTGAACATTTTTGGATCTCAACTTTTACATCGAGTTTGTTCTTGGCACTTAGGTAGGAAGAGCAGTTGCTATCATAAAGCTCCTACAGCAGTGGAAGGCTATTGATTTTGCATGGACTCATGGGTGGGCATAGTGCAGAATGCCCCAACTCCTAGGGGAAATGACAAGCTGTAGCTTTGTCCTTCTCCTCTGAGGAAACTACATATTTATTTTGAAATGCTCCAGTACAGCCAAAGCCCTGGTGGAGGGAGACCCTATGCTCCCCTCTGGATAGCCCACCAGCAGGAAGCTTCTCACAGGGCTCCTGCTGCAGTGGTCTCCTTCCATCCCAGCTCTGGGTGTCAGTCTCCAATCCAGCCCAGCCCTCAGAAAGCTTTCTGTTGCAGAAGAGTAACGCATTCCAAAAAATACTGTTCTCCTTATGTTTACTTTTTTCATTTTGTAAGAGCAAAAATATTTTTAAAAACATTAGAAATGTACAGAATTTCTCTACACAAAGTGATAGGAATTCGACAACAGTTCTTATACTGCATATAGTTATCTTCAAATTAGCTCTTCAGATTGCCAGATTAGAACATGAAAAATTGGTCAGAGGATCAAAATGAAGAAAAAGGCCTTCAGGCATCCTCTCAATAGATGGGTAGAAATCAGCAGTACAATGTCCCAGCTTTCCTGTGTCTGTACGTATTTCTTTTTTTTTTCCTCCTTTTTTCTCTTTCCTCATTCCAGTTCTTCCTTTTTCTCTTACCTTTAGACAGTTCCTTCTCCTGTCACAGTATCTACTGTACCTTTGGATTTTATTTATTCTTTCAGGTTCTATCCTATTCTTAAAATGAACTATTATCTTCACAATTTATTTCAAAGGATATATGATGTTTATTCTTATAAGCTGGAGATGCTTATATGAAGTAGTAGCCAATATTTTTGGTGCAAAAAGAGAGAAGAGACAAGGCAGACATAAAAGAAAGAGAAACGGAGAAACAGACAAGGAGGAAAAGGACACATAAGGATGGAGAAGAAGGGGGGGGGCTGGGAACAGAACGAACGTGTCTGTGATTAGGGAAAAGACAGAGCTCCACCCAGCCACTTGCCCCAAGGAGAAAGCAGCGCAGAGCTGGAGCCATGATCAGCCCTCTGCAGCTCCGCCTGTAGTCGCTGGCCCTGCTGTGTTCCCAGCCAGCGCCCCGTAGCTTCAGGCACACTGGCAGCGGCAGTGGGCTTCCTTGCTTTGTAGATACAGACCGGGCGCCATCAAGGACAGCGGTGCTGTCTCGCTATGTCCAGATGCTGCGTACAGTCTTTGGCTTCTTCTGCTACAGCTATACATGGCTGTGCTGTGAAATTCACAGAACCCTAAATTCTACTCTGACATTCTTCAACAAAAAGGAAGCAAAATAAAGTTTAAAAAATAAGTAAACCAAGTCAAAGGGAAAAATATTTATTACTCTTTTTTTAACCTTCTGTGCACTCTTAAATACATAATTGCCTTGCTTTGATTCTTTTATTGTATGCAGATTTTAGGTTTAATACTGTTTTTTTAGAGAAGGCTATAAATGTTAACTTTTTTTTTTTCTTTTAATTCACAAGGCCATTAGGCTCCAGGGCTTTGGTGTCTGTCCTATGTAAGCAAATGAAAGCCCAACATAAACAGTAAAATGAAACTCCAGACTTTTCCCACCAGAAACTGCCAACTAACTTCTAACTAGGAACTTTCCACTCTAACCAATAAAATGTGTTTTCTTTGTCTTGTTTCCACTGACATCTTATAAGAGGTTCTTTTCCATCACCTCCCTCTCCACTTTTAGGTCAGAAGGCAGGAGGGTGCCGGAGTCATGAATTGCTCAATACTGAAATCTATGTTTTAGTCCTTGTAAGTGTCTTTGAGGGGTCATAGAAGATGTCAAGGCCACCTTAATGAGGAATATCAATAGCTATTTATTCAGAGCTTACCATGGCTAAGGAGATGACAGCCATCTCTTGTATTTGGTGGACTGAAAGGTACATAGGGGAGTAGGAAGCTTCATAGAGCCCAGAAGTAATCAAATAATCTAATAACCAGGGATAGCTTGTTGGCATCGAAATGCTGGGATTGAATTAAGCAGAAGTTGCACATCTTGTGTGACTCAGAGGGCATATTTGTACTCTGAGAGAAGAGACCAAAGAGGATTTCAGAAAATGGAAAGATACTCCTTGCTCCTCGATAGGAAAAACAAATATTGTAAAAATAGCCATACTCCCAAAATTGTTATACAGATTTAATGCAATCCCTATCAAAATACCACCAACATACCTCGCAGACCTAGAGAAATCTTTCCTAAAATTTATTTGGAACCAGAAAAGACTTAGAATAGCAAAGGCAATCCTGGGTAACAAAGGCAAGGCAGGAGACATTGCAATCCCTTGAAATTATTCTACAAAGCTACTGTGATAAAAAAAATCAGCATGGTATTGGCAAGAAAAAAAAGCAGACCTGAGGATCAGTGGAACAGATGAGAAGATACAGACACAACTACCAACACACTCAGCCACTTTTGTCTTTGGCAATGGCACCAAACATGTTCACAAGAAGAAAGATGGCCTCTTTAACAAATGGCGCTGGAAAAACTGGCTCTTTGGCCAGCTGTGGTGGCGCACACCTGTAATCCCAGCACTTGGGAAGCTGAGACAGGAGGATCCGTGCAAGTTTGAGACCAGCCTAGGCTACAAAAGTAAGCTCAAGGCCAGCCTGAACTGCATAGTGAGACCCTGTCTCAAAAAGACAAACAAAAAACTGGCTTTCTATATGCAGAAAACTAAAACTAGACCTCGATCTATCACTACGCACTAAGCTAAAGTCAAAATGGATTGAAGATCTAAGCACTGACTTTCTGGTTGGTCTTAAATTAGAAGCAGAGGGGGCAAATCAGGAAGGTTGCCAGTCCCTGACAATGTTTGAATGGGCTGCTTGCAACTGAGGCTGAGGTACAGCCTCTAGTGCTGGAGGTTTCTGAGGTTGTGGTCCAGAGATCTACTGTCACCTAGAGCCCAGAGCCTGGCTATCACCTTCTTGTCTCTCAGAGCAAATTCTATCCTGTTTCTGAGGAGTTTATCCTCAGAGAGTGAGAGAAATAAGGTCCAAATAGCAGTGAACCCAGAAAGCACATGATGAGCCGGCGTGGGAAGATATGCCCGGAAGTTCCACCACATTTTCACTCCATTGGCATCGCTCAGTCATACCTCAGAGACCGCAGTAAATGTCTTCCTAACATGGCATGGAGCAACTCAAAGAGAGAACACTTGATCAGGGTGAAGTCAGCTAGGAGCTCCATGCAAAGGAAGAGTCTCACAACAGCAGAAAATATGAGCTTTCCAGGTCCAAGTGATGATCTTTGAGGCAGTGCTCAGTGGTAGTGATTCCCAGTGGGTCCAGCACTAGGGATTGGTTATGTAAAGGACAGGCTTTGCATGATCTCATGGGGATAGAGTAGTCACTTCCGGGTTAATCCCTTTGCATTATATTTATTCCTATCACTGTTACATTGTGCACTTTACTTCTATTATTATTACTTCTCATGTGCAGTCCAAGGCAGGAGAACCTAGTGCCACGGGTGATCTGACAGGAGGCGGAGCTCAGACGGGAATGATGGGAAGAAGCTGTAAATATAAATGAAGCTTTGCTCTTCTCCTGCGACCTAACAGACCATGCACTGGTGTCCATCAGTGGTCCAGGCCTTGGGGACCCTTGCCCTATGAATTTCACTGTCCTAGCAGCCTATAAACCACACTCCTGCCTGAATAGAGAGTCTTGTTAGAAATCTGTGAAAATCAATGATGGACAGATGGAAGTGGCCGCTTCTGAGTCCTGGCTTAGTCCTTCCTGGGCTGTTTTGCTCTTTGCCTGAGCCTGTCTACACACACTCCATCAGCAGCCCACGCAGCAGAGGGGGGGTCTTTCATGGATATCAACAGCACCGAACAAGGGGATTCTGGGTTCTTTAATAAGGAAGCCAACTGATGCCCGGCGTATTTGTGAAAGGCCTAGTTGCAAATAAGCCAGGGGAGGTGAGCAAAGAAATAAATTATATGTTAATTTCAAATTAGCATTTATACCAGTTCCAGACTTCAAAGGGCACAGATGTGAGGAAGAGGTAGTCGTCTGTGGATGGAAATTATTCAGTCTAATTGAAAAAAGGACCCTCTGGAGGGATTCCCATTAGGGAAGCAGGCAAGTGGGACTGTTGTAATCTGTGCCCTGTTCTTAGCTTAGCCACATGGAGCAAAACATCATCTCCCTTGGAATGAAATAGATAAATTGAGCAGCACAGCACAGCAGGGGCTGGTCAAGGGCATCCGGAGAAGTTAGGTTATGACATGGAGCCAAAGAAGCTAAGCATCTTTCAACACCTAGAGCCAATGGCTATCCTGAATTGTCAAAGCTGTACAGACAATAAAGAGGCTTTAAATGTGGCATTGCACAAAACAGCATCCTTCCAAAGTCCATGTCTAGGGGGAGCTGTGAATGCGGACCCCCTTGGAAATATTACATTTTCAAGTGTAATCAAGTAAGTAGGCAATACTCATTTGTATGCATTCTAATCAGGTGGCAGGCATCTTCATAAGAGGGAAAGTTGGTTGGGTGCATAAAAGCAAAGACCACGAGAGGATGAAGACAAGGATGAAAGAGATGCGTCTGCAAGCCGAGGTATGCCAAGAGCTGCCAGCAGTCACCAGGAGATAAGAAGCAGCGAAGGATCCCTCCCGTGAGCTTTCCCCTGGAGACAGAATGGCTTGCCAGCATCCTGATCTCAGATATCTTATCTCTAGAAATGTGATAATATAAATGTCTATTGCTTTAAGTCACCCAGTTTGCAATAAGAAGTCTTCTTGGTCCTTGTTATCTAATATCCCAGGAAAAAATAGCTCTCTAATGAAGGCTGAGGGGTCAAAGTCTTAACCAAGCAACTGCACAATGCTAAGAGCAGGAAGCCTCTACCCACAGGCATAGGGGCCAATACAAGCACCAGCCCCATGTTCAGAACCATCTCATGGCTACAAAACCCCTACTGATTGAAGAAAAATAACGTTAGGACTAAACAGTTCAGTGCAAATTGTATTGCTGAGCGGCTCTGCAGAAAAAAAGTGAATTTCAGTACAACTATTCCTATCCCCACAACCTATTTCTTTTTCTGTAGTAATTAAGAAGGTCAATGTGAAGCAGCAGGAAAGAAAGAGGTAGGGAGAATTAATTTCTAATAGCAGCATCAGTGTTCAACATTTGCTGCAAAAATCCCCAGGCATTCCTACCTATAACAAACCTGTCATCGCTGAATGCGCTTAAGGAAGCTGCTGCTTATCTTCTGAACACTAGAAAAATAATTATGGTAATGCAAAGCATTTAACCGACATTTCATGAATGAAAACCGACTCTTCTTCACTCAACCTCTTCCCAAATTACCGGTTTGTCCCCTAGGGATAGAAATTCACTCCTCTCATCCCCAAAATAATTAAATGAGAACAATTCCATCTGGTCTTCATCTCAGAAATAAAACTTTAATTTGTTAACCCTGAAGCCACCTCCTCATGGGGCTAATGGCTCCCTCAGTCTTCTACCTTCTCCTAGGCAGGTCTCTTGCCAACTCAGTTCAGGGCTTGGACATGTTGGGGAAAATTTGTAGTTCACTGAGCTGACCAGGCCAGGACAGCTTTATGCCAGGTTGCTATAACAGAGCTCAAGTTTGTAGCATAAGAATACTCAGGGGGGACTGGAAATTGGCTGTGGATGGGCAGTGAGGAAAAAAGGAACATGACTAAAGGGACTTATTGAGATTGGAGGAGGGGCTCGCGCTGACCTGGCTTGGCAGGGTTCTTACTGGGGAGGACTAAAGGCCAGGGCAGAAACCCAAGGAGAATCGGTGAGAGGAACCATGCAAGGAGTGTAACCAAGGACCAAGTGTCTCCCAGCAGATATCACCAGGGTCTGAGAAAGATGGACTAGTTTTACATTTGTGTCTCTCTGTCCTTGTCTTATTTTCTTTTCCTGTATTTCCTCAACTGTCACACATATTATAGGACGTGTGTTAGAGTTAGACTCACTGTCATGTTTTACTGATTGATATTTGTAAATGTTTAGAAAAGATATTTGGAAATTTGTATTTATAAATTTTCAACCACATTTGAAAGAACTAGTAAGGATCTAGCTGTGAAGATGAAATGATCGAGGGCAGCCAAATAGCTCAGTGGATTAGGGTGCCTGCAAGCAGGTGCAGGGGCTCGGGGTTGGCTCCCTGAACCTGCCCTGTCGGCCCCACACCTGGGGCACTCTGAGACAGCAACTGAGACTGGGTGTGGCAGCTCACACCTGGAATCCCGGCACTCGGGAAGCTGTAAACAGGCAGGTCACTAGGAGTCCGATCTAGTAACGAGAACCTGACCACCCTGTAGACCTGTCCCTAAAATAAAATAAAAAATAAAATAAAATTTTAAAAAGATGAAATAATTGAAACTAATTCATGGTAGGGCTGCTCTGTTTATTGTTTTGTCATTGTGATGCAAGGAAGAGAAAGGACAGGCAAGAGCAGACGTGAGGCAGGAGCGCACTCTCTTGTCCCCATGCGCATGCCCGTTGCACCGTCAGCGCTGTCCTCGGGACAGCCCAAGAAGGGTCTCACTCACTCAAGGTCAAATCTGGCTGAGATTGGAAGACAGACCTGTCTGATGCCAAAGATATGGTTCTTTCCAAACACCAGGTCTTGGCCATAGGCCAGTTCAAAATTAAGTTATAAGCTGTCAGAAGCAAAAGGAAAACTATGGGAACAGTGTAGTGTGTTTTTTATAAAGCAAAATGAATTCAGTTTAAGGCACTGTTCATTTGTTCTGACAATAGAGTCCACCTCTGGTGTCATAAAGGTTCCTGTTCACTGGCGTCTGTGTTCTGGGGTTGTTCTCACTGTCCTTGCTGGGCAAAATCTAAAACTTGGCGAAGTTGTAGACATCTCATCGTTCCGGATGCTTTGGTCCTTTGTAGATTTCCACAGCCTGTGTACCAGAGCTCCAGAAAGCATCATTCTCATGGAATTAGAGAGAACTGGGGCAAGGGAAAGCCAGCCTCTCAGATCTACTAACTCCAAATCCTTGGAGAGAAGTTTCTCTACTTAAAGAAAAGTTAGCATTTCCGGTTGTAATGAGGCTGGAAGGAGATCAAGGTGAGATCCCAAGGTATAGCCCAGAGAAGACGGGATCAAGATGGCTCTAAGAAGAAGACAAGCAAGGAGGGACACAACCAGAGGACATCCCCCAACTGAGGAGAAGTGTGTGCCGCAGTGCTCCTGAGGACAGGACGAGCAGCAGTTGTCCTCTACAATGCTCAGCTGGTCTTGTCCCCCCAGGACTGTGCTGCCCTGCGCACCTGTCCCTCCCTGGGTGCTCAGAGAGCAGAGCTGCACCATAGCAAGGCTTACTGCTCTGGGTTCACAGCAGCTGTCTTTGAAACACGAGTAGATGTGTTGGGCACATTAGCTACCTTTAATAAGAACAGGAACTCTCCGTCTCCCACCTAAAACCACTTGCTTACTTGAAGTAATAGGAGAAAGAACAGAAAAAGTTCTTGTTTCCTATGTGACCCAAAGAAGGCAAGATGACATCACAGCTGAGAGCCTTATAATCAAGAAAATTGCCTGTCTAATGTCCCACATTCAGCTGAGGACAGTTCTCTAGCCCTTGCATGCTCTCCCTTTTACTCCCAGCCCTGCTCATTTAAAAAGTCCAATGTCTAAGAGTCCATGGGCTTCCATACTGGTCTGGGTTTGGGTGTAACACTCGCTCTCTCTACTGAGCAGCTAACTTGTTAGATTAACTCAGACTCTAAGATAGCTACTGCTGCAGAAAAATGAGAACCAGGATAGAGGTGTTGCTTCTTATTGTATCTCCTACTGATGACATCATCCAGCTACAAAAATCTCCAGTAGGATTTTACTGCTCCTACTTGCAAGGATCCATTTCCCAGTCATTTCAGCTTCTCATTAGTTCCTCTGCATTTGTTCTTGGGAATTGTATCTCTTTTTTTCACTTCTCTGAATTATTTTATGTATGTCATTCTGTTGTAGGACATTCTGAGTTCACTTTAAAATCAATTTTTATTTTTCTTAATATATTTTCTTTCTTTGCAAAATTACTACATGGTAAAGAAATGTCTAAATGGTGGGATTATAATGGGAGACCAGATTCTTGAAGTCAGGGCTTGGCAAATTCTGACAAGCTGGCTAAAAGGATCAGCTGACTGTTTTTGTACATAAGTTTTTGTTGAAACACAGCCATATTTATCCATTCCAGATTATGTATGTCTGCTTTTATGCTACAAGGAGAGATTAAGCAGTTACGATGGAGATTATATAGTTTGTAAAGCTAAAGTATCTGCTATCTGGCCATCAATAGTAGAAAGAAAAAAAGGAAGGGAGGAAGGAAAGAAGGGAGGAAGAGAGAGACAGAGAAAGAGCCACAAGAGGTGACATTCACCTAATGGAGTGACACCACTATAAGAAAAATTGCTCTGATAATGTCATGACAATTAAGGCATCATTTTTGTTCAAAATTTCCCTGTCTGACAGCAACATGTAATCAGGAAATCTAACACTTTGCAGCATTTTTCTATTTTAGTGATTCAGAATGGATCCAAATTATTACCTTCTAGTAGGAACCACCCAAATTCTTCTACATTAAGAATCCTCTCCCAGAAAGCACTCACAGTTAGAATTGAGTGTCCAAAATGCTCCACTGCACATAATTTTCATGAGACTGAAATTTATCAAGACCTAGCTTAAATAACTGGAACAAACTCTTCCTTTTGAAATCTTTAGAACTAAGTCTAAAGAACAGTTTAGTTAGTTCTCTTAAAGAAAACAAAGTCCCTTTTCTCCTCACAAAACCTAACTGCATCCTACAGAGTAGCTGATAGCTTTCACTTCCCGCTTTCTTCTTCACTGCCTTGTTTGTCGTAATGCTTAGCACTCAGACACCTTGCTAGCAAATGTGTAAATGGGATTCGGTATCATGAACTACAGACGCTACTATAGCAGAAATACATCTCTAGGACTCAGCTTACACTGTGGAACTGAAACTCTGAACCTTGTGGTGGCCCTCAGTCTGCTTTCTCTCCCCATCCCTGACAACCACAATTTCAGGGTCTGCTGCTCTTGGTTTGACTATTTCAGATTCCTTCATGCAAATCGTATCGCCTAGTCTCTGTCCCTTGGCTCCTGGCTTGTTTCATAGAGCATAGTGTTCCTCAAATTGATCCATGGCTTTGTAACTGTCAATATTTCCTTCTTTTCTTAATGCTGAATAACATTTCATCTCGTCCACACACACCCCACATTTTCTTCTTCGACCCATCTGTTGTTGTACACCTAGCTCGTCTCCATAGCTTGACTGTTGTGAAGAACATTTCAGTGAACCTGGGTGTGCAGACATGTTTTCAAACCATGAGTTTCATTTCCTTTAGGTGCAAGGAAGTGTTATTTTATCAAATAATAACTCAATTTTTAATATTGCTAGGATCTGCCAAGCTGTTTTCTATAGTGACTATGCTAATTTACACTCCCACCAACCTTATATAAGTTTTCCCTTTTCTCCACATTGCTATCAGCGTTTTCTTTTTACCCTCTTTCTGTAATAGTTATCCTGGTAGATATGAGGTCATCTGACATGCTGGTTTGATTGGTTCTCCCTGATAAAGGATCTTATTGAGCACTTGTTCTCGTACCTCTCAACAATTTGTGCATTTTATTTAAAGAAATAGTTATTTTATTCCTTTGTCCATTATATTTAAATTTTATTTTATTTTGAAGAGTAAAAAAACAATAGCAGGAACAAACCAAAAGCAGGAAGACATACAACATCACATGTGTTACAAATTTTCAGAACAAGAATAGAAAATTAAGGGCCAGGAATATAGCTCAGTGGCATATGCACCTGCCCAGGAAATGCAAGGTCTTCGGTTTTATCTCCACTAGCCAAAGGGTGAGAAAAAAGCAAATTAACAATGGTTTTTATGTTACCTATTGTTATTGTCAAACCTGTTGCTCAGATTAGTAGAAACAGCTATGCAAGATTGAACAAATAATTGAATTTTAACACTGGTTTTCAATAAACCTTATTTTTTTCTTGCCTTTTTTTTACTTTTTAAAAAATGTATGATAAAGAAAATAATAATAATTGGTAAGACATTAGAAATAACACACATTAGAAGACTAAAATGAGAGATATTCAGCCATGCTTCTTGTATTATACTTTGCTGTCCTCAAGGTAGTGCTTAGTTTGCAGCTATAAGCATACAGAGTTAATCAAAGCGAAAGTCTTAGTCATTAACTGCTGTTTAAAACAAAACACTAGTGGAAGTTATCAATATAATCATCTCAGTCATCCTGTGTATATAGCTACATGATTTCTCCTTCTTTTTTCTTGTCTTTTCTCCTTTCTCTCATTTGGGTCTTTAATCCTTATGTTCAGTTTATTTCCATGTTGCTGTATCTATTATGTCTTTCAAGTTTTATTCATTCTTTCAGGTTCTTCCACTAGGGAGACAATATGATTTTTACATATGTGGGTCTGACTTATTTCATTTATGAGTATGACCTCTAGTTGCCTCTACTTATCTATAAAGGCCTCAAGGTTTCTTCATAGCTGAGTGGTACTCCATTATATAAAAATGCTACATCTTGTTCATCCATTATTCAGGTGATGGGAATTTTGGTTGTTTCCAAGATTTGGCTATGACAAAGTGTGCTGCTAAAAGTATGGGTGCACATGTGTCACCATGCTATGATGCTTTCAGTTCTTTTTGGAAAATATCCAGAAGAGGACTAGCTGGGTTGTATGGAATTTCCAGTCCTAATTTTTTGGGTAGTTTCACACGGCCTTTGTCCACTCTTTAATCTGGTTATTTAAGGTATTTGCTATTAAGTTGTAAAATGGCCTTATACATAAAAGTATTTAATGTTAATTTGTCTTATTAAAAATAACCTATTTTTCATTGTTTTTCATTTGCTGAATAAAAAGCAAATGCACACACAGTATTGTGGCCAGGAAAAAATCTATTTCTGGCTCCTAATGAAAAATTGTTAAGCTTTTAAAGTAAGGAAAATTTATTTTATTTCAATAATTGGAGTCATATAATGTTCAAAAACAATGATTTTTAATATTTTTTAAATTTATCTCAGGCATCTGCCACAATTCCATGCATCTTACCCTGTGCTGTTGTATAGGGTAAAATGCTGTTTAACATTCACTGACTTTTTGTAATTTAGGCATCAATAAATTTGTCACCCAGTTAAAATTGCCACAACCCTGTGGAAAGCCATTTGGAAAAACATTTTAAGAGACAATGTTCAATCTTTGACTCAACCATCGCACTGTTAGAAATTTCAGAAATAATGCTTCTTAAGGAAAATGCTCTTATTAACTAAAGAATTATTTATAATACAAAAATTTTTTATAACCCAAAGTAAAAGAATAATTAAATAGAGTATGATACATCAACTAGAAGAGCTGTTGAATAGCCAGTAAAATAATTATGGAAACTATGTAACAACACAAAATGTATTTATGGCATAATGCCAAGGCTTCAAAGTAGAATGTAAATTTTTATCAGCTTTATAATTACAATATGTAAAACAATTTCTGTGTATGAACTAGAACTAGAGAAAACACAAAAATGATTTTTTAGATGGGCTGAAATGTAGAATTATTTAGTGTGATCTAATAGAGGCTCTATCTCTTTCTTTAATGAATGTTTATTGTTAGGGTAGTGTTTATAGGATTCAGAACATGTGATTTCCGCCTTTGTCTTATGACTTAAAATAATTTAAGAAGTGTGCCAATCATGGCCTAGCTACAGAAAAGTCAAATATTGTAGCTAGATTAAGCTTCAGAGCATTTGCTGCACGATCAAGGCAAGGATTTAAGAAACAATTGGATGGCCGGGTGTGGTGGCGCACACCTGTAATCCCAGCACTCGGGAGGCTGAGGCAGGAGGATCAGTGCGAGTTCGAGACCAGCCTGGGCTACAAAAGTGAGCTCAAGGCCAGCCTGAACTGCATAGAGAGACCCTGCCTCAAAAAAGACAAAAAAAAGAAAAAAAACAATTGGAACTCAGTGTTCTTAGGCATCCCAAGCCTGTCCCCTGGAACTGGATCATGACAGGGATCAGGAAGCTGCCTCCAGAGCTGGAAAGGTTCTGCTCACCTCAATGGGCTGCAGAAGTGCATTACCCCTGCAGGGTCTGCTCCAGGGCAAAGCTCTGTGCCCTCTTTCCGTGTAACACTCAGTTCCAAATGTAAGTCCTGAGCCAGGGAGTCTGACTGACATTCCCACGTCATATGCAAAACTCTTCCCAGAATTCCATAGAACAGTAAGACGCCTGAGGGTGGCTCAGCTAGATTGTGAGAAAAATGGTCTCTGCCTCTATCTTACATGATTGCTAGATAAAACACAAAGCCCCCAGTTAGATTTGAGTTTCAAGTAAACAACAACAAAAAATAATGCTCAGCATGAGTATTTCCCAAACATTGCAAGGACTACATTTATACTAAAAAGGAATCTTCTTTGCTTACTTGCAGTGTAGACTTCAGTGGCCCCCTAATTATTATTTGCTGAAATAGGCCAAATCCACTGCCATGGAAACCAAGGCAAACCGAAGTCAATCCAAATTCATACAAAGCCTTAGTTACATTTATTCTCAGATAACATCTCTCATCAAAGAGTGGCCTCAGATATCCAAGAGAAATGTTTCCTTTAAAAAAAAAAAATACTCAAAATTTTTTCTCCCCAAATAGGAAGCAAACAACTGTATTTTAGGTAGAATCTTATAAACACACAAGAACATGCACAGGATGAGATCCTGGGGAGGAGGTATTGCTTAAAGACATTTTTTTCTTTTCATTTGATGGAGAGGTCAAATTGACACAGTCTCCTAGTTAGAACTCAGAACTCTCATGGTTAATCCTATTCAACAGGGACCTCCAAGAAGCCAAAACTTTCTTCCTCATCTGTGGTTTAGATACACATCAAATTTGTTACTGCAGAAACGTGGCCTCCTTGGTAAGCCATCATGGTCGCTGAGTACCAGGAAGGTCCCTCCCCCCACCACCCAGCTCAGGCTGCCTTTTGGGTAGGTGTGGGGTCTGAACTGCCATCCCCTGTGCCTGACTGGGACTACCTGTGCTGGCACTTAAACCACTGAGCTAACCTGAAAGGCCCCCTGAGTACCAGAGAATGGGTGAATTATCATTCAGAAATTGTTGTAGAAGAATTTCTGCCCTAAGGCCAGCAAGATAGCTCAGCACACTAAGTGCCTACTTAGGCAGCTGCAGGGACAGGGATTGGATCCTCAGCACCACATACAGCACTGGCCCCACCCCGTGGTGCACTGAGCTGGCCACAGAGACTGGGCATGGTGGCACACACCTGTAATCCCAGCACTAGGGAGGCTGAAAACAGGAGGATTGCTGTGAGTCCAAGCTGTGTAGTGAGACCCTGTGCACTCAATACACTAATTAAAAAAAAAAAATCTCTGCACCAGGTATGGCTTGGATTTTGGCACTGGAGGTGTTTGAACTCAGTAATTAAGTTTATGCATATAATCATTCTTCTTATTTAGAATTCCCTTGCCCCTAAAATAAGGTCATTTGTAATCTTTCCTTGTGAGTTTGCCATAAAGATCAAATAAGTTCACACAATTTTCTGAAATGCAAAGTGTCATATAAAAAGCATTGGACGGTCTCACGGTTAACATTGTCCCTCTCTCTGAGGTGCCTAAGATGTATAATGGCCAATTTTTTTCATTATTTTATTCTTGAGAAGAGAAGGGTTTTTTTTAATGGTTATAGAAACCCTAAAATAGAAATGATTTAAACAAGATAAACCTATTTCTTGTATAATTACATAAGCTAGAGGAAAGTGATGCGCGGAATTCAGCAATAGTTAAGGAAACAGGTTTCTTCTCTTTGCTTTCTCCGTCATCTTCAATCCATAAAGTCTAGGGCATTGTTCAAGACCACTAAGGAACTCCAACCGTGCGATCTACATCTCTGTCTGTAGGAGAAAAAAGTTTTGAATACAATGCGCACCTTCCTGTTGATTCTGCAGTCCTGGAGCGGAGCAGCATTTTTACTGACCTCGCCTGCCATAGCTTCATCAAGTGGCTACACCTCCTGCTGCACAGGAGGAAAATGAAATTGTAATTTCAGGCCGCTACACGTTCATCTAGAAATCAAGACTGTCTATACGTATTAAATCAGTCTGCCAGTGTCTGGCACAGTAGGCAATCTTCACATATCTTTCTGTGTGGACTAAGGAATAATTCAATAAATATTTAAAATAAAAGGAGACTCGGGCAAGTGAGATAGTTCAGCGGTCTAAAGTGCTTGCTTAGACAACCTCAGGGATGATGGTTTGATCCCCGGCACCACATGCTGCGCCACCGCCTCCCCCCACCCAGGGTGGGCTGAGCCATAAATAAATAAATAAATAAATAAATAAATAAATAAATAAATAAAGTTGAAAAAATAAAAGCAGACTCTGCTGGAATTTCCCAACCTTATTTGTTCTAAACATATAATTTTTCTTACATTTTATATTTCATCGGCTGTAATTGGGTTATTGAGAGTTCTTATACCTTCTTGATGCAGTTTGGGTAATTTGTACTTTTCTAGGAATCTGTCCATTTCATCTGTGTCTTCAATTCTGTAAGAGCAAAGATTCTCAAAGTAGCTATTTTATGATCCTCTGAATCTCTGCTGGGTCTAGGTATTTCACCCTTTTCATTCCTTATTGCTTGAATTTGAGTCCTTTCTTTCCTCTTTTTGATGAGGTTAGCTAGAGGCTTATCAATTTTATTTACTCTTTCAAAGAACCAGCTTTTGGATTCATTAATTCTTTGTACTGTGCTTTAATCATATAATTAAATCAACATCTAGCTGGACAACTGCAGTTCAGGGGCGATAGCACAATACCTGCCACATATCCAATAATTTATAAGTATTTAAGGGGGAAATTCAAAAGCAACAAGGACGGTAAGACTAAAGAATTGTAAATTTTGTATCTGTGGAATTAAAGCTGCCAACAACGAAACTATTCCAGCAGCAAGGATTAAAACAAAACAAAAGAACCTTGCCAAGTTATCCTCTGACTCACAAAACTGGTAACTACACCAAACCGTGGCATATAAACAAATTCCTTGTTGGCTCAAATTTCCCACCTCCTTCAGATCCATATATTACAAGATAGAGCCACAGGCAAACTGATGGAACTGGTTTGGCATGAACTCACAAGACTTCTGAGCACCTGGACGACTCTGAGTTCACAGTCCTGACCAGTAGTACCTCAGGAGTCAAGCCCTGGATTGACACAAGCTGGGAAGCACTCCATTCATTCCTCTTTCCTAAAACACCCAAGACAGTTACTCTGAATAACACAAATAAACCTACGCCTGACACAGGTGTGTACATGTGTCCTTCAGTTGGTGGACTGTGCCAGTATCAGCTGTCTTCTTCTGTATTTTATTAGCACATATTTGGGAAACATGTAGTTTAACATTTATCTTAGGGAACAGATGTGTGGATGCAGCACAGGTTGATTCTTTCTTTTTAAATCTCGATCCCCTTCCCACTCATCTCTCTCTCTTCATACCCATTGCCCTCATAAAAGGGAGTTGACATGATTCCTGGTCAATATTTCCTAAAGTATCATCCTTATTGTCTGTTTTCCCAGAATGCTTTAGTGATAGAAGTGTCTTCATGCTGCAGACTGGACAGTCAGGCCTCTTTGGAGAAAGGCAGGTATTATATATAGAAAGGCAGTCACGGTGAGCACTTGGAAGGCTTTGCTTTACAGCATGGTTCCTGAATTTTGTTACCTACATTCTCACTTGTAAAAAAAAAAAGGGACAAAAGACACGGACTATATCACTGCTACACAAAGAAGCCATGAGCTTGACCTGCAGTGAATAGTCTAATAAATATTTGGAAATTGTCAAGTTAGTCAACAAATACCAATTCCAATACTGATAAAATTGTGTGGATTAACTTTAGCTTATTGAAAATTATTAACATCCAATTCGTTTGATCTTTTCTACGAGCAATTGAATTTTGGTTTGGATTCAGAATATAATAGGCTACATGGTAATTTTTCACTTTATATGGCTTGGAGCGGATCACCAGAATTTTAACTCTTTTGTAAAGTAGACATATAAAATGTAAGTTTGTACATTTACAAAAATCATTTACATAATTAAAAAATACTGTAAGTTACATATTATATCTGTGTACTTAATAGTATATTCATCTGCATAAATCATCTACTGGCAATACTCATTATATATGTTCAAATACACATAATGTTGTTTATTATGTGTTT
>PVJA010004251.1:0-87677 GCA_004027025.1 Myocastor coypus | reverse complement strand
TGGGGGTTGAGAGGCTGGGCTGGCAGCCTGCTGCTCCCTCTGAGGTCCGGGGCAGCACGAGGAGACACTCTAGGTGAGGTCTCCCAGCTCAGCCACGCCTGCATGCCTGTGCCCTGTGGGGAGCGTGTCTGGTTTGCGTGTGCGATGCCGTGTTGTGTGCTGGCCTCCCTCTGCGCGTGTGTTGCCTCGGGTCTGGGTGTGAGCTGTTTTCTGCCCTCAGGAATCGAGCAGCAGTGTACATGTAAAGGGTAAACCGCTATCTCACTCACCGGCCTCTACGTCCTCCAAGTCTCCACTGTAACCACATGACCACCGCCGTGGATTCCGTGCAGAGCGTCACCTCGGCGCGCTGCAGGCTGATTCTGCACAAATCCCCACAGGTTCAAGGGCAGATTGGACCCTGCCAGTGCCAACCAGGGCTGAGACTCCCCAGCCACCAGGAGACCTTGGGGGGGCAGGTGGACCCCACCAATCTTCAGAGAGATGGCTACTCCTGCAGCCCGCAGTCCAGTGCCGGCCCTGGGTGCTGACGTCGCTCTGTGTGACAGCTCCAGCACCTGCAGCTGACATCTCCCCAAGTCCTACCTCCTGTGGGCGCTGACAGAGGGTCTCACGTCGGGGGTGATGATGGGGCACCATTAGCTGAGGACCTGCTGAGGCCCAACCTGTTCCAGGCCCCAGCCCCTCTCAGGTCTAGAACCTTCTTTCTGAAGCCTGGACACCCGTGGCCCTCCCTCCCAGGCCAGGTCTATGCTGTCAGTACTTATTTCTCGCTTTTAAAGTGACTGCCCTGCCCGCAATACTCAGGAAGTCCCGAATAGGTTTATAGGAGCTTTGGAGACCACAGTACCCAAGAACTAAATCGTGAGCAGGTTCACAAAACCTCCAGTGTGAGTCTTCCACAGCATGTGTGCTATATATAGTACCGGGGGGTCTGCGCAGGGGGCAGAGCCCCCTAAACTAGCCCAAGAGGAGGCTGAGGAGTGGTTCTTCCACAGGGGCTGTGAGCCTATGATTGGCCCACTTAGATCCAAGGCTCCGGGACACCATAGAGATCATGTGGAGGAGTTGACAGCTGTCTTGTCAGGGCTGGGCTGACACTGGGAAATTTATCAGGAGGTTCATCACAGCAGATTGCGGTTCAACCAGGTTGGGGCCACTCCCACCAGGCCCAGGGCCCTCCCTCCTTGATCTAGTCACACCAGGCTCCCCTGTCCTGAACGAGGTGCAGTAGCACCCAAATTGGGAAGTGGGAGAGTACAGCTGGCTGGACAGCGGCTGCTACCTAGCCCGAGGGACATGGAAGACAATGTCCAAATGGGCAGAACAGCCACTGACGAAGCCACAGGAGAGAGGGCCAGACCCGTGCTGTGGCCTGTGTCACCAGTTGTCCCTGCACGCCGACCCACGAGGAAGGCTCTCCTGCGCATGTGCTCTGCACGGGGCCTGGGGAGTGGCAAGAGTTGGACACCGGCCTGGGTGGGGCCTCGCCTCCTCAGGCTCCAAGGCTGACGTGGCCTGCGTCCTCTGCTTATGCTAGGCGACGCAGGGACCACACTCCTGTCCTTCCTGACACCACCTGAGCCAGGATGCACAGTGTCCCCTCAGGAAGGACTGCGGGCCTGCCTGCCCAAGTCCCAGGGTGGGTAGCCACCTCTGTCTTTGTGTAGCCTCCGTGGGATCACAGTCCCCACCGCACGAGGTGAGTGGCAGCTTGGTGACAGCACAGCCCCCGGGGCGCGGGGTGGGCGGAAGGGCCCAGCTGGAAGGCGCGGATGCGGTACCTCCCAGTCTCCTAATGGGCTTTATTTTTTTATGCTAATGTACATTTTGTTCCTGAACTCGGAGTTGTCTTCAGGTGGGCCCTGATGTCTGAGCCTCTGTTTTAGAGGAATAACAGAACGAGAGCTGCCGCTTATTTGGAACGCTGAAATTGATATTCTGCCTCCATCAATCTCGCCTTTCACACGCTGCCTGCGGGTTATTAACGTCCAGTCAGAGCATCATTTCATGTTCCTCATATCTCATTTCTCCTGCTCACCTTGGCGAAGAGCCGCTGTCTGAGGTTTTCATCGGCTCGCTTCGGGTTATTTTTAATTTACACCTGACAGAAAACTGAAATTACTCAAACTTAAAACTTTTCCATTTTCCCTCAGGCTCCTCTGTCAGCTACTGCCTTTTTCTCTACTTTTCTTTTAAGGTAAAACTCACTTAACAAAATGAACAATTTTAAAGAACAGTTCGGCGGCATTTCGTGCACTGACAGGGTTTTCCACTTCTCAGTGTGTAGGCCTTCTACCTCCTGATCTGAATACACTCCCGCACATTTTGGTCTTCTGCTGGAAATCAGATTGTTTTATCGATGTTTTATTGTTCTTTGCTTATGGAAGAAAAATCTGTTTTCTTGTTTCATTTTTTTTTTCAGGACTGAGGTTCAAACTCATGATCTTGCACTTGCCAGGAAGGCACTTGTGCCATGGAGCTATCTCGCCAGCTCCCTGGGGAAAAAAAAATCTGTTTTTTAAAAGTGGTTTTGTTCCTTGCAACTTTGCTGAGTGTATTACCTCTAAGTGCGTGTGCCTGTGTGTGTGTGCACATGTGCGCGTGCAGGCCCGTGTTTACCCTGTGGGGTGTTTCTTTTCAAGGCAGGATCTCTGCCCATTGCCCAGGTTGGCGTTGGGGCGATCCTCCTGCTTCAGCCTCCCGTGCTGGGGCCCCAGGTGTGTGGCACCAGGACGTGCGCCACCGCCACCGCCATCTCCAGGCACCGACCATTGGACGTGGCTCTTCCTATGAGAGGCCGTGGCCCCTTTCCCCTCCGCCAGGCTGCAGCTCCAGCATCTGGTGTGGTGCTGCCCGGCAGGGCAGGGACGGGCCTAGAGCACAGCTCTCTGTCTCACTTAGCGCACCACTGGCCGTGGCGTTTTTTGTAACTCCCCTTCCTGTGTGGAGGCCGCTTCCTTCTCCTCTAATTTCCCAGGTGTTTTGCTACGAGAGAGAGCAGGGTCACGTGGGATGTTCTCTGGCATTACGTGCCTCCCCCATCAGTGGGTTGGGTCCCACCCCCTCCCACCCCCTCCCACTGCACTTCTCCTGTGGCACCGCCTGAGTCTGCGGACCGGTCACACTTGGTCGTGGTGTAAAATCCTTTTACCATTTCTTGAGTTCTGGGGCTCGGGTGGCTAGGATTTTGTTACGGACTCTGGCATCGGTGCTCATAAGGTTTGCAGGTTTCCTCTGGTACGGCCGTGAGTCTGGACCTGGTATCATAGCAACCAGAACCCAGGCTCCTAAGTTTGGAATCAATTCCTCTTCTGCTTTCTGAGAATGAATCACCGGCCGCCGCCCACCCTAAATGTCCGCTAGCACTCTCCTTCAAAGCGACCCGAACATGGGCTGTGTGTTGCTGGGAGGTTTCGATGGCTGACTTAATCTCCTTGGAAAGTACAGGTCTGATCACAGTTTCAGTTCCTACTTCAGGAAGTTTCAGCTAACTTGTGTTTCTGCTGGTAGTCACTCCTCGGATACTCAGATTGGGGCATACAGTTACACAGCTGTCTAACCCTTCCTAATTCTGTAACATCAGCCATGCATCAGTTAGTTTTTGCGGCTGTGACAAACTGCCTGAGAGGAGAGTCAGGGCCCAGGGGGTGCTGGGACACTCCGGGGCCCTGCTCTTTCCAGGTCACTGTCTGGGGACCGGTTCCTCCACGGGCCCTGCCTCCTCAGTCCTCTGAGCTTGGCTGCGTCCGAAAGCCAGCCTCCAGCGGTGGCCTTCAGGGGCAGCTCGGGCCTGATAGCAAACAGCAAAGGCTCCACTTCCATTTACTATGTGCATGTGATTTATTTCCTTATTTTACTAATATCTGATGAATTTTTGATATTTTTAAAGACCTGAGTTTTTGGTTTCATTGATTTTATGGTTTTTTTCTACTTTGTGTTTTGCTTATCTTCGTAGTAATACTTGTTTCTTTCTTCCCACTAGGCTTAGGCTTACTTGCTCTTCTCTTTCTCTTCCTTCCTTTCTTTCTTTCTTTCCTTCTTCTCCCCCCCCACCCCCCAGTACCAGGGATTGAACTCAGGACCTTGTGTTTACCAGGCAGGTACTTATCAGTTTCTCAAGGTATGAAGTTTGAGCATCGATTTGAGATCTTCTTTAAAGTTGGTGTTTACTACTGTAAACTTATCTATAGGAGCTTCTTTCATTGCATGGCACAGGGCGAGCATTTGGGGGCTTATTCAGTTGTCTTAAGGGATTCCTTTGTTATTTCATTTTCCCTGATGGGCATAGGACTCTATTGCCGTGCCTTTTGGAATTCTAGTTATCTTTATCACTGACACCTAGTCTCACTCCCTTACGGTCAGAGAAGAGACTGCGTGACTTTCATCTTCCAACCTTGGGGGGCTGGCATGTGGCTGGACACAAGGTGTAGCCCCAAGAGTGCCCCGGGGTGAGCGGTGTGGCCTGTGGTGGGCCACGGGCTCCCTGCTGCTGGCCCACGGACCTGCAGCTTGTCCCAGTCTTGTGTCCCTCTTGATCTGTTCTCGGGTGTGTCCAGCCTCCGGGCGGGGCTGTGCTGAGTGACAGTGACATAGTGCATCACGTGGTTGTGCACACACACATGTGCATGTCACAAAACTGCCGTTTAGATACTATAACTTTTTTTAAAAAGGAGGCCAAGGCTTGAGCGTGCAGGGAGGAAGGCCCGCTGTCCCCTGCATGCCCGCAGGCGGGTCCCTCCCCTTCCTCTGCTGCTCCTCCTCCTCTCATGTGGAGCTAGCTGCCTTGGTGGCCCAGGACAGGAGAAACAGCTTCCTACTACTGCGTGTGTGCCCCTTGGCAGGACCCTCACTCCTGTCCCCTGCTGTCACCCTGTGCCCCCTTCAAGCAGGGCTCTCTCTCCCTCAAAAGGGGCAAGGCACTGTGATATCCCCTGACTGACCCTCCTGGACTCAGGGAGAGGCTCCAACGAGGGTGACACCAGCACACACCCCAGGCTTGTCACATCAGTGAGAAAGCTTCAAATACCCGAATTCAAAACTTAAGGCAAAGTCATGTCCCTCGGGGTCGCTGTGCCTCTCATCACCTCGCTGTCCCCACTCCCCAGGCTCTCACAGGAAATGTGACTGGCAGAACACCACTGGCTCTAACGGCAACTCTGGGAAGGGTGTGGAGCCGGGTCCCCGGTCATCAGCACAGATTCAGGGACAGCATCATCCTGAGAACTTCCCAGGCACCCAGAAGAAGCCGTCACGCCTCAGGCCTCAGAGGGCACCGGGCAGCCAGAACAACAGGGCAGCTAGGAAAGCCACACTGCTCCAGGGACGACGTGTGCTCAGACCTGCGGCGATGGCCGGCCAGGACCAGGGCAGTGGCCCCGCCGAGGGCTGCAGAGCTGACCAAAGGCTACGTGAAGCAGCGTAGCTCTCACCCAAGTCATCTTTTGAGCTGTGTTTCCACAGTGGGGGCCACGATGAACTCAACAGGAAACAAAGCTTCCCTGGCAGGCAGGACGCCCACCGCTCTGTAGGTAGAGGCTGCTGCGGCCAGCCCTGACCTGCCCAGTGCGGCGTAGCCAGCTCTGCCTTCAGGAACTGGCAGGCTGCCCTTCTTTCTGCCCAGCTCACGTCCTGGCCGGAGTCAGCTCTGCCAACATCTGCATGTTTCTGGCCTCTGGGGAGCCACCGCCTGCCTGCAGGCGGAAGGGTCTTTGCTTCCTCCAGACAGGACGCATCGAGGGCATTAGGTGCCCCTGCTGCCCGCAGACTCAGCCCTGCCTCCACGGTGCAGACAGCGCCTGCATTTCCTCAGTGCTTAGGTGCAGAAGGCTGGCCCAGATCTCATGGCTGAAGTCAAGGTGTCCCTGGGCCAACTCCTCCTTGCAGACAGGAGGGTCCTGTCCTCGCTCACCCGGCTTGCGAGGAACCTAGGTTCCATGGGACGGAGACCCTGCTGCCTGAGGCCATCTCTGGGATCTTTCCAATGGCAAGGGCCGGGGCTTCCCTGGACTCAGAGCCCACAGTGGCGTGTGACCTCTCCAAGTGCTCTTCCTGTCCCTGATGAGCTGGGAACGCTGTCCCCTAGGAGGGCTCCGGGATTACCCTGGGCCTGGCGTCCTCCAGCTGCCGCCTCCCCACCCCCAGTGCACAGCCCTGACCAGCCAGGTGGGATGACACATTCTCAGGTGGCTACTCTGCCCCTGCACCATCCTGACCAAGCCCGAGCCACCAGTCACAGGGCGGCCGCTGGCCTCACCCACACCCTCCGCAGATCCATATACGGGATCCCGAGGCCCCACTTCCTGCAGGCTCTCCCAGCTTTCAATGTCATTGGGCTGCATTTCTGGTTCCCAAATGGAGCGGAAAATCCCCGAGAGTAGCGTCTCAGGAAGCCAAGCTCCTGCACAGCCTGCGGCTCTCTGATACCCCGACGTTGGCAGGTGACTTGACAGCTTCCAGCAGCATCCACTTAGCATTCAGGCCAGGAATGCAAATCGCTAGGAGCTCGACGCCTTCCAAGCTTCTGGCATTTTCTGCCCAGTGAACACACACAGCCCAATCCACCTCAGGGAGGTGTCACGGCTGGGGCCACCCCGAAGAGCTTTGGGGACCTCAGAGCGGCTAGGAGGAGGGGCCTGGGTCTTCTTCTCTCCTCTGGAACAGCTCCCAAGCCAGGTCCCCTGGGGACAGACTGTGTTCCAGAGATCACCCTTTCCTTCTCCTGAGGTCCTACAGCTCAGGGCACCATGGGCCCAGCCAGAGGTCTGTGCTCAGACTCATGCCTGGTGTAGAAACGGTCACGTGGCCAGAGTGGCAGAGCTTGTCCTGGGGGCAAGAGCTGGCCGCTTGTGCACAGCATAGACAGTCAGAGCAGGCTTTGGTCTTGTTCCAGGGCCTGAGAGGAAATGATCGGCTGCGGGCTGTCACCTTGTCACTGTGGTGGTGGAGCCTGAAGGAACAGGATGACTTATTTCTTGGAGCCTGGTAATACAGACTGACCAACTACAGGCGGAGTTCAGGGCTGAAAAGAAAAAAGAAGAGCTCTTGTGATGCCGTTGTGGGTCCCTGATCCAGCTACGCCTGAGGCGGGGCCTCTTGGGTAGCATTCTCAGGTCCAGGAGCCACGCCACCTTCCCCTTTCCGTTTTTCTTGAGCAGATTAGAGGTGCTTTCCTCTGCTTCCACTTGAGGGGTTCTCAGAGCACAGAGCCAGAGCAGAGCCCAGAGACCAACTTGTGCCTCTTCCAGCTTTCTGTCCTGAGCCTCGATTTCCTCATCTGTGAGCAGCAAGGAGGCCCCTGGGTGGGTCTGTCACATGCATGGAATGCCTCAGAGAAGTGTGGACCCTGGACCAGCTATGCTCTGCCCATCCAGCCAGACTTAGCATGGCAGAAGGCTCATGGCAGGGCAGACATGACCCCATGATGGCTCCGCCTCCTGGACCATGGGCAACACCATGGTGCCCATCAGCTGTCTCTGTGTCTGGCCCCTGGACAGAGGGACTTGGAGCTAGAGAGCAGGGTTCTGTCCCCCACAGGGCCATTCACCAGAGAGGGCTGTGGTTCCCTCTCCACAGGGCACACCGCCACCCCGGGTCTGTGTTCGTAGGAGCCTCACCATACCCAGGCCAACTCTAGGCTGGTTAGATGCACCAGTGGAGCTGAGCCTCAGAGCCCAGCCTCCCTCCTGAGGGCTCGTGGCCACCGTGGAAGAGTCCCTGGGAGAAAGGGACCCGGAGCCCGGCAGGAGTCACCTGTGTGAGCCTGGCTGGGGAGGTGGCACACAGACGTGACATGCTTTGCGGACACGTGAGGTGTCCATGGGGGGAGGGGTGCAAGTGAGATGCACACGTGTGTGAGAGGCACACTCAGGTGACACGCACATGGCTCACGTTACAAAGCTGCATCCAAACAGTAGGGCGAGGGATCCCAGGAGCAAGTGAGAGGCCGAGGGCCCCACGGAGGCCATACTCATGAGGAATACAGTGGAAGCGCTCAGATTAAAGGGAAACGGTGCAGCCGTGCACTACAGGGGCCGCAGCATCACACGTGTGGGACACACCGCCGTGCCACACACCAGCGGCCCACGACCCCGGCAAGGCAGTTTGCCTGGGAACCACATAGGCCAGGCCCCAGGCTCATGCTGGTTCCTCTGACACCACTCAGTGCACCAGCCCTGGATTCCTGGCTGCCCAGACTGGGCCTGGGACCAGAGCAGGAACAGAGCCAACTTCTGGGGTAGGGCTTGGTCCTGGAGCAGTAACTCTGAGCCCTCCTCCCAGAACTCGACCTGGGAAGCATTGTTCTTAGAACAGCAGGAGCGAGGTGACCCTCAGAAGGCCGCCCTTCTGTCGCGGGGCTGGTGGCCGTGTGACACAGCCCTCACACACGCTGTGCTGAAGGCTGCATGGCTGTCTGCCTGCATGCCCGCCCACTGGGAAGGGGCTGCCCCGGGATCCTGAGGGCCCAGCTGAGCAGTGGGGGAGGTGGGGGCCAGGAGGCTTCTGGAACCCACCACAGGCACAGCTGGTATGAGGGGAGGGGATGTAGTTGCTGCTCCTCGTACCTCTTCTGCTTTTGGTTGTGTTTGCTCGGCAGTGGAGGGCTGGAGGCCAGGGTCTGGCGTGTGCTGAGCCAGTGGCAACCCTGAGCTGCGTCCCAGCTGCCTGCACCCTTCTTGCCAGCTCCAGGATGCTCCAGGGAGTTGCTAAGGAAACAGTAGAAAGAGGCCCCACACCTGGCCCTTCCTCTGCCTCTGCTCAGGGCCAGAGGTGGCATGGGAGGTGTCACACACGTTGGCCCAAGCTGCTTGTGCCCTCTCTTCCCTCTCGCCATGCGGTTGCCTGGGCACCGAGAAGCTCAGGCTGGGAGGGGTGGGGCAGGCTTCCAAGTGGCTCCTGCTGCTTCCCAGAACTGTGGTGTGGCTGGCTCAAGTGACATGCGCTGCCACCAGGTCCATGGCCTAGGCTGTCCTCATCCATCAGCAGGGTTGACTGTGCAGCAAGAGGCAGGGACTGTGTCTGAAAGGACCAGGACGCAGGCCCATAGCTCAGGCCTGGGAGCCTGGCCTTGCCCTGGCTAAAGGGGTGACTCTGAGCACAGCACCACCCTGCACTCGGCTCCCAGAAGCAGAGGTTCCCTTGCAGGCTCGGCTGTGCGGCCTGGGCCCACCCATGTGCTGCCCACGTGGGGCAGCAGGGCAGCTCGGGAGCAGGGTGTCCAGGGACTGTGGCTCTGCCGGGCTCCCGCCCCTCCTCCTGTGTGTCACCTGTCTCTGTCCCTGGCTCCCCACAGAGCAGGAAACCAAGCTCTCAGAAGACACCGAAGTCAGTTCCATTTTCAAGAACAGAGAGTGTCTTGGAAGAGCAATTAGCGCTCATCACAGCTCAGCCTGTGGGGCCGGTCCCCGCCCCTCCTGTCCTTTGCAGGCCGTGGCAGGGAGGCACCCACAGCAGAGATGGCCCCGAAGCCACAGAGCACCTGCGACAGGCCGGTCCTGGCCCCACATGCCAGAAGGCCGGCGCTGCTTCACCGGGGAGAATTCCATGACGAAGGCCAAGGGGTCACCGTGGGGGCTGGGACACTTCCCTGCTGCTGCTGCCCCACCACAGCAGGCAGGTCCCACAGCAAATCCTGAGGCGGGGCAGCAGGCTCATGGGAGACACGAACAGGACACCCTGCCCCACAGCTCGGCCGCTCCGGCTACAGCGGGCGGCGAGTAGGCGAAGCCATAAGGGAGGAGGAGCCCAGCACAGGCACAGGGGGCAGCATGCCAGAGGGCCGCAGCGGCTATCCACAGGTCAGATCAAATGCCAGAGGTCAAAACCCCTTGGGCAGCCACAAGAGTGAGTGAGCCTGGGGGCCTCAGGGGGCTAAAGAAAGTCGAAGAAAGGATTGAGACTTGGAGATGGCTGATAGAAACACCTCGCTCAGAAGTGCAAAGAACAGAGAAGGGAAAAGATCTGCAGACCACCCCGCCCTGTGGGGCCACGCGAGTGATGTGACTGTAACAGGTCGGAGGAGGGAAAGACAGTGGTGTGGAGGGAGTGTCTGGGATAGTAACGGCTGAGAACCTTCCAGAAGGAAGAACACCGAGCCGCAGACAGGACGCTCAGAAAACACCAAGCCCGACGGATTTTTTTTTTTTTAAAGGACAATACAGACTTTTCACATTAAAATCGTACAAACCATAAAGAACATCTTTTAAGGTCAGGCAAAGCCCTCTTTCCCTACAGGCTGGCAAGAATGGCAGTCCCTGTGGATTTCTTATCAATCACGCAGGCAAGAGCGGTGGAGGGAAACGCTTAAATACAGAGAGCAGAAACTGCACCGAGGTGATATCTATATAATTCCGGCAAAATTATTCTTTAAAGGTGAAGAAGAACAAAGACTATCTCAGACAAACAAGACGAGGGAGCTCGCAGCCGGCAGACCGCTTTCATGAAATGCTCATCTCTTCAGTGGGAAGGAAAATTGGGAGGTGGTGCGCAAGGCAGCACAGGGAGACGGTGTCCGCGTGAGAAGCAGTGGGATTGAAATAAACGTCTTTCTTCCTGATTGTTCGTCATTAGGAGAAGAGTGTGTGCTGCGATTCCAGCGGTCCCGCCCGATCTGTAGTTGTGGGTTTCAGTGTCTGTTATCTGTGGCCAACCACAGCCAGAAATATCACATGGAAAGATCTAGAAATAAGCAGGCGATGAACTCTGAGTCACAACCTGTTCTGAGAGGCACTGTGGAGTCTCACGGGTCCTGCCGTCTCCGGCCTGGGACCCAGGCCATCCTGTCTGCTGTGTCCACATGGGCTACGCGAGCTCTGGGGCTGTTAGTCATGCGGCTGCTGGCTCAGTCAGTGCCTGTGTTCTCGTGGCCCTCAGGGAGGAGCTGATACTGTCCCCTGCCCTGCCACCTGATCACTCATCCAGCCTTAAGACATTGCTTCACGTCCACAGCACAGAGAAGCCGTAAGTGGTGTATGTGAAGAGGCTTCCAGAGAGAAGAACTAAACCCTCACGGCCCCTGTGAAGCCGTGGCCCTCCTTTCTCATTCCCATGTCCTGCTGTGGCTGGTGGACACACTTCCCCACAGGTGTGTAAATAGAGGAATAAGTGCAATCCACCGCGGGTCGGTGTCACCATGGCTCCAAGTGCCCGTGGAGGTGGAGAGGAGGACTGCGCTGTTGGCCAGACGCAGGGGTGAAAGGAGGGGCCAGGGGAAGGGCTGGAGTGGGTGGCCCAAGCTGCCCACAGTGCCTGTGGCATCCTTGGATGTTCAGGGCTAGACTTAGGCTAAGGTCTGGATTGGAAACTCAAGGACAGTCACTGCTGTGGCTTGTGTCTGGCTGTCCCTCGCTGCTTGCTCCCTGCTGCCGGCTGCCTGCTGCCCATCAGGCACCGTTTCTCCCCTGCCTTGGAGGCAGCCACTGTGAACCGAAACCTCCAGAAACCACGAGGCAAAATAGCCCTCTCCTCCTTGAACTTCGGATGTCAGGTGTTTCGTCCCAGCAAGGAGAAAAGCAACTAGACACAAAGCATAACAGAAACACAGCCCACATCCACGGATTTTGTTGTAAACCCACTGTTAAGGACTTCCCTGGGGGATTCCTCAACATCTCATTGTCCCTGCAAGTCACCATGCAGTGACCTTATGGTTTGTGCAGAAAGCCAGAAGGCCCAGCCTGGCCACCATGACTGCAGAGGGCACACACGGACTCCCGTCTGCAGCTCCTCCTTCCAAGTCTGAGGACCGCAATGATGATGTAATCACGCCTGTGGTGCAGCAGGGAGGGACAAGCATGGATCGGGGAACAGAGCCAAGAGCCCAGAGGTGAAGCCAGCTGTGCTGGGCAGAGGGGCAAGAGCCGCTCAGACAGGGAGCCGCTCAGGGAGGCTCGGCTGGTGGCCCTGCCTGTCCATTAGGGGGTCCTTCACGAAGCCCAGCTCAACTCTAAGAGGACCATGTATTTAAATTCAAAACCTCAACGATCGTATTTTAGAAGACAGTGTTTGGGAAGTTTGTGAAAAGCTTCCTAGACTCGATGCCAGAAGAGTAGCTGCCAAGTGGCAAAACTGAGCGCTCCCTCAGAGAGAAGCCCGCTCTGTGGCCCTGATGAGAGAGCAAAGGTCGGGCCGGGGAGCCGGGCAGACCACGCATCTGCGGGAGGTGCTGGAGCATGCATGCGACACACGCAGGCACACACACCTGTCACGCAGCGGCACACATGCCCATGTGCATGTGCATGGGCACACACTCATGCCACACACGGGCCCACGAGTGGGCACACACGTGGGCACACGTCTGCACATGTGCACATGCATGGGTGCACATGCCACGCACAGGTGCACATACACATGCACGTGCATGGGCACATGCCACACATGGGCACACATATGTGCACAATAAATACACCTGTGTAGCCATGCACGTGCATGTGTGCACACATGCACACATAGTCACCCATGCTCATGCATACACACATGTGTACACACGCATCTACATGCATGTGTGCATGGGCACACATGTACAGTCACTCGTGCACATGTGCAACACACCTGTGCACACGCGTGTCACACAAGTGCGTGTGTGCGCAAATGTACACACACGGCACACGCCCGCTTTGCACAGGTGTACATGCACACGCACGTAGAGGTATGCGTGCACATGCATGAAGACACGTGCACATACATACACACGTGCACATGTGCAACGCATGCACTCACACGTACAGACACGTGTAAATACATACACATGCACACACACTGACAGCCATGTGCCAAAGGGACATGGGAACCAACAGCAAAAGCTCCTGACATCCAAAGCTGAGCTAATCTGGTAAAATTGGTAGAGCAGCACTGCACAGCAGCCTCCAGATAAACTCCGGAGTCTACACTGATAGAAGTGAATGCCAAATCCATGAAGATGTGGCACCTGGCCAAGCCCAGAGAAGCTCCCCACGGACTGCCGAGGCTGCTCTCCCGCCGCAGCTGCGGTGAGGCGCGTGCTGTCTGGCGCCACCTCCCTCAGCTTCTGGCCCACCTCAGCGCTGCTGTCATTGACAAGTGACATGGGTCACACAGAGGACAGTGCCTGGACACCTCAGCTGCACCCTCTCCCCTTGGCTCACAGCCCTGCCCAAGTGGAAGCCATCAGCGCGTCCCCACCACGGTCTGTGCACCTCGGAGCCCGGCAGTGACCCTGACACTCAGCCCAGCTCACCGAAAGCAGTCTTCTCGGGACACATCCCGCCAGGGAGCCAACTCGGAACCAGTGGTCCCGCCTGCCCCGGGAACAGGGCAGTAGGAGCGCAAAGGACGGGAGTGAGGGCAGTTTTCAGCCCCAGCACGCAGCTAAGGGGCCTTTCCCGGGACACGTGTGACTTCTTGTTTAAGCGCAGTAACAGAGGAATCGGGCGTGGGTTGTGTGGACTTCCATGCCACTCTCGCACAATCTTTCTGTACATCTAAAATATTTTCAAACAAGGAAGCTTCTCTTTACAGCCCACCGGCTACAGGTCTCCGCTCCACCAACTGAGCCACCCAAGGCCTGCTAGGAAGTTCATTTGGAAGAGAAAGCAGCGTGAAGACCCTGACACAGGAGTCAGTCTGCGGACGGCAGGAAGTCTTCCCGAAGCCAGGGTGTCCTGCAGGCCGCCATCCCACACGCGTCTCCCGCCTCTGCAGAGCAGGTGCCGCTGCTCCACAGCAGCCTGACCTGCTGATAGGAGTGCATGCCAACTCTTCGTCCAGCCCTCAGGGTAGAGTCTTACGCGCAGTATTCCCCAGCTGGCCGCAGTCACCATGCCAGCAGCGCTTTTAAGTGGACTGGTGCGGCCTGTATTTGGAAAACACCAGCTGCAAGAGCCAGGTGGTTGCTCAGCTCACACAGCTCAAGTCTGCCAGCCACACCCGCACCAGAGCCACGGGGCCACTGCCTAGCCCTTCTGAGGTGCCGGGAAGTCTGATGGCTACTCCTTAGCCACTGGAAGACACAGGAGAGCTGTCCCACTCTCCACAGTAAGAACATGGACCATAAAAACGAAATGACACTGCGAAGGACTTGTCACAAAAATACTCACCTGTAGAGAAAGAGAATGCCCCCAGGCTTCCAGCAGAAGCAGGCAAAATGCATGGTACAGAAACTTCCTCAGGGACAGGGGGAGTCACCCAAGGAGGGTGACCAGGGTCAAGTGACAGCTTGGAAGCCACAGCAGGCTAAAGCAGCCATAGCCTTGGTTGAAATCAGGGGATAGAGTGCTGACCTCGAGAAACTATGAAGGTGCGCCCATCACCTTGGGGCCACAGAGGAGTCCTTACACTGTACCTGGGCAACCGGACAGCTCATATGTAGGCCCAGGTGGCCTCAGATTCTGCTGTGTGCCTCAGACACACACACAGCTCACACCCTGTGAAGTGTTTGTTTCTGGGGTTTTCCATATGATGGTCCAGGACCTCAGGGAACAAACTATCAGAGAGGGAGGGGGCATTACCGTAATAAGATAACCGTAGAGAAACAGCGGTGTGACAAGCCCTCCTTTAAATATTCAGTGGAAATGCGGCTCCAGCAGAATGCACACCGAGCACTGAGCTGCCACTCTGCGGGGTTCAGGGAATTGAGGAGGCCTTCAGCGGAGCTGCGGTAAGGTCGAGACCCAGATACGAGGGCAGCAGAGGAGTGAGGAGCCGGAGAACGGGACGCAGGAGCAAAACGCCGAACACCGGCACTGCAGTCCAGCCGGACTGGCAAGAAGGCTCAGAACAGACAGCAGGCCCAAAGAGACCAGCACCGGGCACTGGAGGCCAGGGTGCAGGCTGCTCTGGTCCTCAAGGGTCCAGGGTGGGAGGCAGGCACAAGGGCGACCACACTGCCAGCAGCCTTCAGGAGCCCCCCACGGTCCACTTCATCTGCCTCCATGATGCCTGGGGCCGGGAAGGATCACGTCAGGCCCAGGGTGCAGTGGGGAGGGAAGGAAAAGTCCTGTGTGGGCAGGGCCAGCGCCACCCAGCCGTCCCTCCTCTGGGGTCACAGGTGACAGTGGACAGCAGCAGAGCCCAGGGCCTGACACCCACTGTGCCAGCTTAGAGGGCCCCTTGGGCAGGCACCCCTCAGCCTCGTGTGGTCCGCCGCCCTCCCGGGAGCAAGCACAGAAGGGCAGCGGGTCGAGGGAAGCCAGTCCACGTTTAGATGCCGGTGAGACCCCCCGGGGCACAGCTGCCTGGCTGTGAACCACGGCAGAGAGAGAACGGACCCAGGAGCCGCTCGGATCAGCAACTTGGGGAGAGGCTTCGAGACTTAGGGAAGTGTCCACTCTCTGGGATCTTAACCCGGGAAATACTCAGTGTAAGAGAAAACCATGAGCACAAACACATGAACACCTGTGCATCTGGCCCAGCTGTCTAACCTTAGCTATTGTCAGATATGTTGATAGGGAATACCTTCCAGTACACATGTAACATAAACAGAGCATGCTACATTCCGAAAGCACGCTCGTCGAGAAGCAGACGCGACCCGTGCTGGCAGGCCCGTAACTCGGATGGCTCACTGAGGCCCAGAGATACGACCGTGAAAGTGACAGGCAGCGAACGTCTCACATCACACCGTCCCAGCTCCGAGCGGTGTGGGGATGTGGGGTGGACCGGGGCAGGCCCTGTGGGGAGACAGAGGAGGACAGGAGCGTCCTTGTCCTAGGGGAGCCCGAGAGGTAGTGTGGGGCCTGGTGTGGAGCATCATCAGTGGGGTGGAAAGGGCAGCTCGGGGTTTTTGGCGTCCTGAACAAAGGACCGGGTGAGCAACCAGAGAAGAGCAGGCGCGAGGCAGCCGGTGGAAGGAGCTCCCCACATGGCGCAGCACCCACAGCTCTGGACCCCAAGGGCCCTGGGGGCACGGGATCTGTACAGGGGGCGGTGGACAGGAATCCTAGCCCCATGGGTACCCGCGTGGGCCTAGCCTCCGGGAGGGGCCCTGCTGACCACACCAGGTTTCATGGAAGTGTGGCAGCATCCTGAGCCCACTGGAGGGGCCAAAGCCACCTTGCAGACGACGGTGCTGGCCAGGCACTGTGCCTCAGAGCTTGCCTGAGCTGGGGTCTGGGGCACAGGCAACCTTTCTGTTGGTTCTGCTAATTAGACATCAGCACCTGTGCTCCATCTGGTCCTCAGCCCGCAGCTCCCTGTTTGCTTGCTCTTGCTTGACTTCTGGCCTCGGGAGGACCCGTGTGACCGACGGCAGCGGCCACACAGTGACCATTCTGGGAGGACGCTGACCCCGGGTCCCTGAGGCTCCCTGCGTCCTCCCCAAGCCACGGGTCACTGGGCTCCAGGGCCCCTGCCACTGAGGCTCCTGAGCGGGGGTGGGGGGCAGTGCCGAGGACAGCGCAGCTCTGTGCGGGCACTGCTCGCGGGCCTCCGTGAGGGATGCCCACGTCTCCAGCAGCGTTCAGAAGCCACGCTGTATTTAAGGATACTGACTTTTTATTCCATAAAAAAACACAACACGCTCTCCCCACCAAACAACATTTATCATCTCTCCTGCTCCATAAACTGCTCAAAACACATCATTCCTTCCGAGTTCTCATTTCTGGGCAAATTAGTGTAGATAACAAAGGGCCGCAGAAGCCGTAATTTATAGCCTATAAATAAAGTGCATAGCTTCTGTTCGTGGAAAGGAAAGGCTAGGACAGGTTTCCTTGTGGCCGGGTGATGTATGGGCCACGCAGGGCAGGGACTGAGGGTTCCCAGGGGCTCCGCCCCAGCGAGGTCGCCCCCAGGACCCGCTACTTAGCTGCTCACTCTCAGGCGCTCATGGGGCCCAAGGGACAACCTGGGGACCCAGGGTCCAGTCCGTGAACCGTGGGAGGCCTGAGGGTGACTGCCCTTGAGACGGTGCCCCGGAGCGGACATGGGATCTCACAGCAGCCTCGCGCCGTGTCACTGGCCACCCCTGCTGCGTGGCCACAGGCTGTGGGGCAGGTGCAGGCTTAGTCGCACAGAGGCGGAAGGCCAGAGGTTGATCACGTGGAGGCCGTCACCGGCCCCACCCGCATGGAGAGGCCTGCCCAGGCTGGTTGCCCTCTGCCCTGCCGCCCACACAGAGAGGCCACCACTGTGCAGAAGCCACCGGGGTCCTGTGCAGCTCAGGGCAGGAGACTCACACACCATCACCCATCATCAAAAAAAGTAATTGATTTATTTTAAAAAGCCATTGGGTGATGGAAGCAGGAAGTGTCCATGGAGCCATGACAACTCACTCGGGGGCAAAGCAGGCATGGTGAGAAGGCTGCGGTGATGTTGGGGTCACCGTGTGAAGTGGGGTCTCCAGTACGGGCGCTGCTGGGAGCCTCCTCGCCGTGCCTGCCCGACTCCAGCTTCGGCCAACGAGTGCCGTCAGAGCTCGCCGTGACCCCCGCAGCTGTGGGGATGGGCCTGCCCACGGAGGCTGTCACAGCTTGGACTTCCCCAGGGCGAGTCTGTGTCCACCGCAGGGGACAGCGTCACCCCTCCCCCGAGAGCTGGACTCAGGGTCTCCACGAGCAAGGCCTCCTGCCTCCCTGCCCAGACCACATCTTCCACAGACAGGGAAGCAGCTCCATCGGAGGTTAGGCCCGGCAGCCAATGGTCCCATTCAGGAAATCACGCAGGAGGCCGTGAACTGTGGGGCAGCCAGGACAGGGCCAGCTCATGCCAGGAGGGGACCAGAGAGGCAGAACACGGCCAAGATGCTGTTCCGCTATGGTGCCTACGATGGCCCAAAGCCCAGGCCACTGGGCAGTGGCTGTCACAGGGCGGTGGCACTGGCCCCAAGCACAGGGCTAGTGTTCTATCCCCGACAGCCAGAGACTCCAGCCCAGAGCCCAGCATGGATAGAGACAAGGACCAAGGTGGCTCTGTGGCCTCAGCGTGGAGACTTGGACACCAGGCGCCATAGCCGTGCAGGCCCTGTGCTCTGCACCTGGACGTGGGTGACATCAAGGTTCCATGTTGTGCTCAGCTTGGGACAGGAGGGCCAAGATGTCACGGGCCATGCCAGCCTGTGTGTCACGTGCAGCCCTGGGGTCCAGGACCGGGGGCCAGCAGGCAGCAGCGGGCTGTGTGTGTCCTGGCTCAGAGTGACACGCTGGCCACAGCCCTCTCACACAGCGGAGAGGTCCACACGCTGGGCAGAGTGGCTATTCTTGTCCCAGGGACTCAGCCTGGTGGAGGCCGTGCCCGGGCGGGTCCCGTTCATCTGCAGAGCGTAAGGGTACAGAGCTGGAGTCGGGGCAGGGGGAGCAGCAGGACCGCACTGGCCACAGCACACACGGGTGGGACCTGACGCTTCCACGAGCTCTAGTCGTGACAACAGGTACGTGTCTGTTTGCCCAGACACGTGTGACTGTTAGGCCTTTCCTGGACGAGCACACGGAGCCTGGCGCCGTGGGGGAGGGGTGCACACCCCCATGGGCGGCAAGGAAGCACACCATGGAGGGGTAGTGGAGTGTGACAGTGGGCACCAGACCTCCGAGGACCTCAATGGCGAGAGGGGGCACCACGGCTCTGCTCTGGGCTTCAGGGCCTGGGCAAGGCGCGGCTGGGTGGGCCTGGAGGCCGGGAGTGGGGCAGCGGGCGGCAGGTGCAGCATCCAGCAGGCTCAGGAGGCAGGGAAGGCTCGCAGGGGGCATGGCACACTTACAGTGTCCGAGCTGAAGGGCTTCCCACCAGCCTTTCGGGCCGCACTGCTGCTGAGGGACCAGACCTTGGTCTTGTGCTTGAAGGCTGCTCTCACCTTCGCAGGCGAGGAAACGTCTGTTAGAAGCCGTGGCAAGGCGGGGAAGGCCAGGCCTGCTGGCCACGGGAGCCCATGCAAGGGCGAGGCCCAGGAAACCTGCACAAAGCAGCGGCATCACTAGGCTCCTCCCGGACTCCCCCACAGGTGCCCAGGCATACGTACCTCGGAGTTCAGGAGACAGTGGAAAAGGAAGATGAAGCCGCCCTGCGAGGGGAGCAGTGCATGAGGGCCAGGCGCACCCAGCACCCACTCGAGGGCCACAGCCCACGGGCAGTCGGCAGCTGGATATGGCAACCCTGTGATGCCAGCCTCTGGCCCTGGGTGCCCTGCACCCACCCTGTCATCTAACCCAGACTGAGGCTGCAGCTGTGACCAAGCGTGAGGACCTCAGGCTCCCGCCAGCAGCAGACGGGGCTAACAGTGACAGTGGCACGGCGCCCCCAGGAGCAGGGTGTCACCGGCATCCTGACTGCTGCCTGGGACCTGCGGACACCCACCTGGAGCAATGGCCCAGCAGAGGACCACCCGGCCCTCATGGACAGGACGAGTGGAGGCGCACCAGGGTAGCAGCAGGGTCGCCCGGCACATGCGTGCTAAGAGCTAAGGGGACCTACACAACGAGGCAGCCATGGCTGCTGGGGGGCGCAGGCCCAGGAGGGGCGGGGACGGGTGCACAGTGGACTCCGCAGCTCTGCCCTTCTGGGAGCCCAGGCTGCAGGCGCCCGAGGCTCTGCCCACCAGGCAGGGACGCTTCTGCCCCTTCACACCTGTCGCTGCCTCTCCTGCCTGCTCGCTTCTGGCCCACAGCCTCAGGTCCCCATCCCTCCTGAGAGCCACTGTGGGGCTCCATGGGCAGCTGTGTCCTGGGCCCAGGGCTTGGGTGGTGCAGAGGGCACTGGGCTCACCTGCAGGGAGTTGAGCACGGCAAACATGTACTGGAAGACCAGGGCCTGGTCGTTGACAGCCAGCACGCCAAAGGCCCACGAGGTCCCCAGGATGGGCAGCAGCACAGCCACAGCCTTGGCTGTCAGCCTGGAAGAGACAGCAAGGGCCACCGTGGTCGGAGGCAGGATGGGCCGTCAGGCAGCTCGAGCTGCGAGGTCGACGGGGGCGTGCCAGGGTGCAGAGGCCTCCAGAAGAGAGACCAGTAGCGGGCTCCCCCGTAGCCAGGATGCCTGCAAACCCAGGCTGCCCATGCAGCAGAGCTCAGGAAGCCACAGTCTATTCTCCCGACTCTGGCACAGTAACAACAAGGTGCCTGTCCCCAGGGCCCAGAGACACCTGCAGCTTCTGGACCCCAGGACCATGGCTCCAGGAGAGGCCCCGAGGAAGGGATCAGACGCTGCTTTAAGCCACGCTTTGCTCGCCTCTAAAAGGAGTGGGGGTGGGTGAGGCCATCCGGGCTCCCTGGGGACTCTGTCCAGCCTATGGAGGCCCTGCCTCCTCACTCACTGACAGAGCTGCCAGGCACGGGAAAGCCCAGCAGGCACCAGAAGGAGCCAAGGAGCCCCAGCCCCAGCAGCTGTGCCCTTCCTGCCCGAGGTGTGTGCCAGAGACACATGGGTGGGAAGGACTGAGGGGCTGGGAGGGGACAGGGCCCTGCTGGCCACCATAGTGGGCAGGGACGACGGCCTGAATCGGGGGTCTACGCCCCACCCCACTCCCACAAACTTCCTTCCTCCCCTGCAAGCCTCAAAGGCCGGCGGGCCAGGTGATTTACAGAGCTTGGAATTCATTATGGAATAATTATTTCATCGACTCGCTGCTAGCTTGTTTATGGCGTTTGCTCTCAGATCAGAAAAGATCTGCTGTAGCTGAAGCCACTCTGCAGATGTCTCCGCTTGGAATCCGAGCTCTGTGTATGCAAAGGCCGCCTGCCCGCCCCTCAGCCCCACGTGCCCAGGGTCACGGCGGCTGTGAGACCCGGGCCCCATGCCCTGCAGCGAATTCTGCTCCACGTCCTGAGGCCCAGCCAGTGCCACACTGTCACAGCAGGAAAGGGGCTCCCGAGGCCCAACTCCTGCAGGCCTTGCCACCAGGAGGGCATCATCCTGCAAGGTGTGAGGCCGACACGGGCGGGGCACTGTCTGGGGACAGTGTCACTGCAGTTATCATCCCGGGGTCTGCACTGGGCCCTCGGGGACCTGGCCAGTAGCCAGGTCCGGGAAGCTGCGTGGACCTGGCCTCCACATCCCTGTTCTCCTGTCCACATGGCCGGGCCAGACTGCGTCAGGAAGCCCCTCTCCAGCATCTTCCCCCGAGCAGGGTCCCTTGTCACCCCCTCCCTCCCCCACTGTGGCAGGAGGCTGCGAGGCTGAGTCTCTGCAGGTCCAGCAGAGGGTGGGCGAGGTGGGGCTGGCCCAGGCCGTGGGGCTCCCAACCCAGAGCCCTTCCCCACAGCCAACCTACTTGAAGGCACTGGGGTCCCCATGGAGCTTGTAGCTCTCAGCGCTGATCTGGGAGATGGCCCTCGTGACTGCGATGAGGATGCCAATGTTGACCTGTGTGGGAGGGGGACGAAAGAGCGGTGCGGTGGTGGCCGGGGACCAGCAGGTGCCACGTGGGTTTTCCCTGCTCAGACACCAGCCTGGCTCTGTGCCCGGGCTGGGGGGACCTTGTGCGTCAGACGGGCAGGGGTTGGAGCTCCTTGTGAACTGCCCACTTTGCCACCCTGGCAAGTGGGGCCACAGTGCCAAGTGCCCATGGGAAGACCATCGCCCTGGCGGTTCCCCAGGCCTGCCGTCTTAGTGTCCTCACTGCCCTGCACCCTCTAAGGGCCGTGGGCCTGCCTGGCTTTCCCTGGGGGCCCTGCAGCCTGGGGCCGCTCAGGGTCTCTGGAAGAGGCTGCAGCACAAGCAGCCACCTCCCCAGCTGCTCTCCAGGGTCCTGCACACCAAGGGCTGCACTGTCCCAAGGTCCTTCTCAGTTCTGAAGAGTCCTGAGGTCATGGACACACAGCTGCAGGCAGCCGGCTACGAGGAAGCCCCGGCAGGAATCTTCCGCCCAACCCCCGGGTCCCAAATGCTGCGCGTGGCAGGCCAGGCGGCTGCTGGCCAAACCAGCCGTAGTGTCACTGTGTGCTGCCACTCCTGGGGCCTGGCAGTCAAGATGCCCCTCCCAGCTGTTCTCTGCACATCTGCATTCCCTGCTCAGCAGGCAGAGCTGGGCCTTCCTGCCCCCACTGAGACTGCCTCATCCCAGCACCTGCAGGCTCCCGAGTCCCACACCCGCACGTTTGCACACCGGCCTGTCGCCTGTATCCGTGGCCCCGCTGCCCTGGGCCTGGGCCCATGTGGGCTGGTGTGAAGGTGTGACTGCTGCCCATCTTCCCGCCCTCTGGTCTCTGGTCTGTGGAGGAGGCTGAGGACCGAGGGCTCCCGAGGGAGGCCGGGGCAGGAAGGGGCAGCACAGCGCCCAGCACCATGTGAGCAATGCGGAACCCTGTGAGGCTGCAGCCTCAGCCCTCTGAGCGGGCAGACTGCGATGGCAACAACCCAGCCACGAGCGCTCTCACTGGGAAACAAAAGGGTCTGCCGTTGGCCCACCTTTGGCCTGTTCTAGGGCCCTAACATTTTCCCAAGTACGAACTTGGGGGGGAGACAGGGAGGGCCTGGTCCTGCCAGTTGGGGAGCCCTGCCTTGCGCTTCAGGGCTCATGTCCCACAGCTCATGCGGCCCAGAGCTGGGGCTCACTGTGTCAGAAGGAAGAGGAACGGCCCAGGGTGGTGGGCAGAGGCCAGCAGGCCACATGCCACCTGTGCTGAGGGACACGGAAGGACAAGGGCAGATGGCGAGGCAGAGCCCACGTGCCTGGTCAGCGTGACTGCAGGAAAGCCTGATGCAGAGAGACTCCTGAGCCTGGTGATTCCTGGAGGAGGCGGAGACTGGGGAGCTCCGAAGGTTGGGGTGGAGGCCTCTCATGTATTATTCTTACACTTTTCTTTAGAATTTTTGAATGACATGCGTTAACAATTTTTAAACTCAAGTTACCTAACTACATTTCAACTGTACCCGGTCTAAGATAAAGGAAAACTAACTCAAACCTCACCTCCTGTGATGGCCCCAGCAGTATCCTGGGGTCAGGAGGAAGAGACGGACTCCACAGCATATGGTGGAGGAGGCCAGGGGCACGTGGGGTCACACACACAAGCGACACCACCCCCATCCCAAGCAGCAGCGAGGATGCCAGCAGCCACCAGAGTCCCCTCGGCGGCAGGAGGAGTCTGAGCAGAATTTCAATCATCAGAGAACAAACCCGGCCTTTTAGCATCTTCCTGGAACTCCTCATCCCTATAACCACCACGACCCTAGGGCTGCGGGTGACAGGTGTCACCACAGGGGACACTTAGAGGGGCCTCAGCTGAAGAGGGGTGGGAGGGAAGGGCCGGGTCCTTGCGGGTGTGGAGTACGGGGGCATCGGTGCCACTGAGAACTCATGCCCCACAGCCACCAGCAACCTTCATCTGGTGTGGAGTCCGATGGCCCTCAGGGCATGGAGCTCGGATGCCCCAGTGGGAAGGCCGTGAGTGAGGACCCTGAAGGCCCACGCACCCTGGGTCCCCTGGGGCCTGAGAAAGGACCCCACGCTGCCATTTCCCAACAACCACAGGGCTGTGGCTCAAAACACACAGGTCGCTGTCACCTGGGCTGGCTAAAGTCCCTCTAGTGGGACACATTCCTATCCACCAGACTTCCAGGAGTCATGACACCAGGATTGCAGGAGGGCATGGGGTTCGGGTCCTCTAGTACTAGATGGGGTGGAAGCAGGATGTTCCTGCCAATCCTGACAATTCCTCCCCTCAGGGACAGCACCAGGTCTCCAGGGTGGACTCTGCCCCAGGGTTAGAACTACACCTAAGCTTGGCCAATCAGAGCATCCCTCTCCTCCAGCCTCAGACAGAGCTAGCCAATCAGAGAACTTCACTCCTCCACTCTCATATAGAGCTGGCCAATCAGAGCACCTCTCTACTCCAGACTCAAATAGAGCTGGACAATCAGAGCACCCCTCTCCTCTAAGCTCAGTGAGAGCTAGCCAATCAAAGCGCCTCTCTCCTCCAGACACAGCGAGTAGTCCGTGATGGTGAGATATACAAGCTGGCCCCTCAGAAAGCACTCCAGCCCAGTAATGTTGTCAGAAGAGCAGCAGGGCAGATTCATCAACAGGTATCAGTGACACAGGTGTGACATCACTAAGACCATCCCAGGGCTGGAGCAGGCAGAACTCTGGCCCCTGCTTTTGAGCAGCAGGATTTGTCTTATTCTAGGACAGTCGGGGACTTGGAAGCCATGCTCACTAGGAGCAATGAGTGGAGCCAGGCTGTACCTTGACTGCGTCCTTTGTGACTGTAACCCCAGTCAGGGCTCCCCCGCCTCTGACAGGGCATGTGGCTCTCGGCGCAGGAAGGGTGGGGTGGGGAACCCTGCACAGCAGGACCTCTCACCCTGGAGACCGACGGCACAAAAGCCAGGGCCACAGCGTCAGCCAGCTACACCGGCGGCCTCTTGCCACTGTCCCCAGCCCATGATAGCCCGGACTCCAGGACAGATCATGACAACTGAACCCCCCACCCCAGCTCGTGCCTGTGTGCTGGCCTGGGCCACCGTAGTGGGGTTCGCACCCCCATTAGAGTGTCCCCAGCCACCGAGGCTGCGTCCAGCCCAGTCTCCTCTCTCGCACTCCAGCGAAGGCTTCTCCTATAGGTGTGGCCTCATCATAATTTCTGTTTCTACTTTAAACCAAGGGCGTAAGCTCGCCGTGACTGTGGGTGTTCCGTGATGCCAGCTCTGGGGCACCAGCCTCTCCCAGACGGGGTCAGGCGGAGCGTCATGGACAGCAGCCCCTCTACCCTCCTGTGTCACTCTGCCCCAGGAGCACCTACCACGATGACCAGCAGGGCGGGGCCCACAAAGGCCCAGATGGCGCCTGTCCCCAGCGACAGCCAGCAGCTGTGGGGAGAGCAAAGCGTCACTCAGCGACCATCGGGCCGCAGCCCTCTCCAGGGCTGTCCTGAGCTTCCACCCTGCCAGACCACAGCCAGCAGCAATTCTTGGTCCCTAAGTGCTCTTCACCCATGATAGCCCCAGGGTCCTGTCCTGGGGTGCAGGCCCAATCTAGGGCTGCAGAGGTCCCCCTGGCCTCCACACGCTGCCCCAGACCAGAGGTGTGCCTGCAGCTGTACCCGCTCTGTCCCCGGGGTTCCTGGGTGCTGGCTGAGAGCCATACCTGCTGACCCACAGGCACCGAGCGTGGGCTGGGCAGCCATGGATGAAGAAGCCCAGCAAGGAGCTCCCAGGCCCTGGGATGGCTCAGGTCCCCGGCCCCAGGCTTTCTCAGCGTGGGTGCCGACCCCGACAGATACAGACAGACAACATCCAGGCCGGGTGCCTCCCGGACCTCAGGACACCCACTCACTTGTTGCTTGTCCCATAGCTGTCCATGGCGAAGGAGATGCAGACGATGCAGATGACCAGGGGAAAGCCTGCGGGGGGAGAAAGCCACATGGCCGCCTGGCTCTGAGCTCCTAACTCACCAAGGCGAGGCGCAGCCAGGCGGGAACACAGCCAGGCACAGGCTGTACCCACTGGCATCCGCAGAATCCCCCAGCCCGAGGCAGAAGGGTCATGAGAACTTGGTCTAGAGCTGCAGGGGGGGGCGGGGGGGAATCAGGCAGCTCGGCTGGGCCCGAGGGAGCCGGGCAGGCAGGCGTCCTATCCAAGCCCGAAACTCCGCGGCAAGCTGACCACACCTCGTCTGCAGCCTCTGGGCCCCGGGCCTGGTGCGCTCCTGCATCTAGAAGCCGTGACCCCAGAAAACCTGTTCCCTGTCATAGCGGCTCAGTTAAGGATAGAGCCTGAGACTCAGCTGGTCCTTCCCAAGGCTGCCGAGTCGTGAGTGGGCACGGGTACTAGCGGGACCAGGCCACACAGACGCCGTAGCACCTCAAGAAGTCAAGGAGAGCAAACTGCACCGCCGAGCGCCATCTGGCCGTGCCTGAGCCCGCACCCTGCACCTTCGGCCCGCCCTCTCCTCTGGGGCTGGGTCGGGATGGCTGCTGTGGCTTGAGACTAAGAGTGAGCAGGAGGCACTCTGGCTGTGCCAGGCCTCCTCCAAGGGGCAGCGGGGGCGTGTGCAGCAGGGTGGACAACCCCAGGACCCCAATCCTCAGGACCTCCTGCCTCTGCCAAGTGGGGCTCTTCCCAGAGAGGAGAAGGGGACGCAGACCAAGCGGGGTGAGCTGCGCTGACACGCCCACACCCTGGGAAGGACACAATCGCAGGGCGTTGCAAATCTGTACTAACGAAAATGAAAATCTTTTCAAATTAAATCCTCCTCAAGACCCTGGCCCAGGCGTGGGCCTTGCCCTGGAGCTGAGGGGTTCATTGCGGGAGCTTCAGACCCCCAAAAGGAAAAGGGGCTCTCACAGCCCTGCCCAGTCTCCTCCATACCCGCCAGCGGCTCCTGCACCAGCACTCGCCCTGCTGCTGAGAAAGCGAGGGCCCTCCCAGGTGCAGGGCTCGAAGCAGGGAGACCCTGCTGCCTCCCTGAGGGCCCCCCCACAGGGTTTCTTGGCTTCTTGGGCTGAGATGGGGCTGGCTTGGCCTTCATGCTTGAAACGGTCACCTTGGCAGGAAGCCCCCAGCCCTGCCCCTGCATGCTGTGCTCTGCCCAGGGGTGGTTATGGGCATCACAGGGCGTCAGGGCCTCTGGAGGGCAGCGAGAGGGGTAGCCGTGAGCTGGTCTTCCCCAGGGACCCTTGTCACTGTGGGTTATTTGACCTAGGGCAGGAGCTGCTCTGGGTTCCAGGCTGAGCGTTTCCTCTGCTGTATTGTCCTTGAGGGGGAGGGGAACCCAGGACCCTGGAGGCAGCGCAGCCCCCATGACTGGTCTCTGTGGGCAGCCACCCTCTGTGCCACAAGCCTGGGACCCACTGAGCCCAGGCATGCTGGCTCTGTGACATGCTACGAGGACTGACACAGCCAGAAGAGGAAGCACGGGGAGTCAGGGTCAGCAGGGGCCCCTGGGCCCCTTGGACAGCCACGATGGGGCCCTGAGCTGTTTCTGGTGGGAGCTTGCAAAGAAAACACTCAGGGGCGGATTCGGAGGAGGGAGCCCACGAGGTGGGGCCGGGCTGGAAAGGAGCCTGGGCCTTGGCACCGCGCAGGCCAGTGTGAAGTGCTGGCTCGGCACCCAAATTGGCCACATGTGTCCAGGACCCCAGCCCACCGCTCCTGGCAGCTCATTCCCTCAACACTGCGTGATCCACATAAGACACCGTCCACCAGGACCTCGCACCCACAACACCCCCAGACACGCATTCTCTACCATGCACACCCATGCAGGCCTACCATGCCACATATTCACACACACACACACACACACACACACACGTTGCAAACGTCACACCCACAGTATCACACAGGCTCACACCATACCACACACCACGTGTGCACACGCATACACCCCCTCACACACAGACGCACACCCACCACGAGGCTGTGAGCTCTCCCCCAGGCTCCTCCCTCTGGCAATGCTTCCCACAGAGCATCACCCCACCAGCTGGCATCACTGAGGCTTAGCACACGCACAAGTGCACACGCCCTGCCTCCACCGTGTGTGCCTAACTCCTTGTGGAATCGGTGAGCTACACACGGCAGCTGCCCTACCTCCTGCTCCTCACTAACTGCAGGCAGTTGCCCAGGGGGTGGACAGAAGGAGCTGGGCTCCTGGGGGGCAACACAGGCCTAGGGGCTCCCTGAGCTCCTGCGTGGGCCGCAGGCAGCGCAGACGTGGGGAGGTGGCGCCACGCGCCCTGCACAGCCCTGACGGGTCACAGGTGCTGACTGGGAATCTCAGTCAGGGCTGGGTCTGTGCCCTGGGCAGACAAGACAGGTCGCTGCCCCGCAGGCACCTCACAATGAGCGTAGAGACTTCCGGTGCCACCCGGCTGGGTGCAAGCAGGGTGACCTGGCCCCAGGCCTCCTCAGATGACGGGCCAGCAAAAGACCTCCAGACCTAGGGCTGCAGACACTCTGCAGAGCACCTGGGAGACCACGGACACACAGGGACTTGGCTTCACTCGGGAAAAATGGCCGAACCTTCCCGCACACCTCAGAGATGGCACCAAACGACCCCGCAGGGCCTGCGGCAAACAGATCTCACCCAGGGTGGGCGCTAGGCTACTGCTGGTCATGCTCTGCTGCCCATCTGCAGCTGCCCGTGAGGGGACATTGGGGCCAGCCTGACAGAGCCCCTGGGACCAGGGGGCTGTGCTCAGAAACACGCAGCCCCAGGAGGCATGGGACCCAGAGCCCCTGCAGCATGTCATCCATACCCAGACTCCGAGGAGGACGCAGGAGCGTGATGCACGCACAGGGCGAGCAGATGTCGGACAGCACCGGGAGGGGACCGGTGGTGTCAGAGAAGACCTCGCAGCATGACGCAGTGCTGTTTCCCGGGACTAGCAGTCCCCAGGAAGGCACACACCCACAGCAACACTGTCTCCATGGCAGCGAGGCACCGGCATCTTTTTAGAAGGACCGAGGTGGGATTCGGGACTTGCCAAGGGCAGAGACGGAGATGGAGGTTTTACCAGCACCCTTTGTGGCCATCCTAACACACGCACGCGCATGCATGCACACAGGCACATGCGCACACACGTTTCACTGGCAAAGGTGACTGTGGAATCACAGGGGACGGAATAAACGCACGTGCTTGTCACGTAGCCCTCAATCCAGAGAGAAAGTGGAGGAGAAAGCGGCAGTTGACCGTCGGACCTACGACAACCAGAGAAGTTCATTCCCACAGCGCCCAGAGCGGGGGCGGTGGCCACCATGCCACAGCGCGGGTGAAGACTCACAGGCCTAGTGGCCGTGACGGCCAGAAGTAGAGGCCACAAGCCAGGTGTGGTGGCTCACGCCTGTAATCCCAGCACTCGGGAGGCTGAGGCAGGAGGATTGGTGTGAGTTCGAGACCAGCCTGGGCTACAAAAGTGAGCACACGACCAGCCTCAACTGCATAGCGAGACCCTGTCTCAAAAAGACAAAAAAAAAAAAAAAAAAGAAGTAGAGGCCACAAGGGTGGCCAGCAACCACAGTCACGCCAGCCTGTCTCCCGATCTCGGCTTCCTGCAAAGTCAGGAGAGGACGGAACAAGCGGGAACAGAGATGCGCTGTCAGCCACGCCACATACGGATGTCACGTGGGCAGCGGAAACCACAGACAGAAGGGGAAACCGTAGAGCCTGAAAAGCCGCACTTCCTTGCCCTCCAGAATCCGGTGGGAAGCAGATTTAACACACTAAAGTGGACTCAGCAAGTGCTAGACGCCGAAGGAAAACACGAGGCAGAAATACGGTGAAGAATCCATCAGGGAATCGAAGGGTTACGCTGGAAGACTTCAGGTATTCCAAGCGAAGGCAGCAAGGGAGGAGCCGAGCAAGGAGGGTGGCAGGTTCGTGGAAGCAAGGAGGAAAGGCGGGTGTGACGGCATGCTGGCCGAGGCGCTCACCGTGGAGCGTGGCACAGCCCCAACAGCAAGTGTGGTTGGTGGACAGCTGACCACAGGGGTGTCCGTGGATCCCAGACATGAACAGGTGGCGCCAACAGGAGGAGGGGACCCTGTGCAAGCAGCAGTGCGTGCAGCCCGAGCAGCCGCTCAGCAAGGGCTTTGGGGAGAGGCACATGGCCACACCCCTGAGCCATCTGTCATCCTGAGCGGCCGGTTCATCGGGACGAGGGAACACGATCTGTGCAAAGGAAACACGGGAAGGCAGCGCCTCCCGATCCCGAACCAGGTAGAAGGATGACAGCTGAGACCTGGGCCTCATGCAGCGCTCAGCAGAGAGCAAGGACAGCGAGGGTGAGCAGAGGGAGAAGTGACAGAGTCTGGAGCAGACGCTCTGCACTGGAGGACGGAAGCCAGGAAATCCAGGCGTGGGACACACACCTGTGACCGCCTGTAATCCCAGGCCTCGGGAAGCTGAGGCAGGATTGCCGTGAGCTCAAGGCCAGCCTGGGCTACCCAGCGAGACCCTGTCTCAAGGCCAAACACCCCAGGGCAAGCAAGAAAACCACAAGTTGGCTCTTTAACAGATGTGCAAATGGACGAGTCGGGGATGTCAGGAGTGTTTCCAGGGATGTAAGAGCTCAGCTCTGCCGGCGGTGGGTGGGGCACTCCCCTGCCCTCCCCGCAGCCCGGCCCTGCTGTGCCCCGTCCTCCTATCCCCCCCATGCCCCACCTACCCCATCCGATGCCGTAGTAGTAGAGATGCTTGCTGCCCTCTGACCCGAACACCTTGATCACCATGCTGTACAGGTGCAGCCCCTCCACCAGCATCCAGGCAAAGGCACTCAGGAAGAAGTAGTGCAGCAGTGTGGCCAGCGCCTGGCAGGGGACCTGCGCCGGGAGGGACACAGGTGTCCGCAGGTACTGCGAGCTGCACCCTGACCCTCTCCCGCTGGCCCACGGCCACACTGCGCCCTGGCAGTGACCTTCAGCAGGGCTGGGCACAGGGGGCCACTCACCGTGCCTGGCTCTGCGTGGAAGCTGACCAGCAGGAGCACCTGGGCCACCAGGACGGCGCAGCACAGGTTGGCGTGGATGTGGTAGCGCTGGTTCCGGATGGTGCTGACGGAGCTGCGGGCGGGGTACCGATGAGGCAGGCTGTCGGCCGCCACAGCAGCCCAGCCGCGCCCCTTGCTCGGCCCCATCCCAGGGCCTGCTGGGCTCACGGCCCACGCAGTCTGACCCCACTGCCCGCCACTGCCAAGCCTCTGCCCTGCCCTGTCACGGCACCCTTTTCTGTGCTCTCTTTTTCTTTAGTGCTAGGGCTTAAGCCCAGCAAGAGCTGCAGCCTCATCTCTAGTCTGAGACAGATTCTGGCTAAGCCCCTGAGCTCCCGGGCCAGCCTGGAATCCAGGACTCTCCTGCTTCTGCTTCCTGCGGTGCTGGAGTCACAGGCATGTGCCACCACCCCTGGCTTATGTTCAGTTGTCCCTGCCACCGGGCCTTTGCACCTTCCTTCCTGGGGCTCCTCTCCTCTGCCCTGCATGAAGCATGGTCGCTGTGTGGCCCAAGGGCAGTCAGATTCCCAGACCCAGGGGTGCCGAGGTGCAAGGAAGGGCTGCAGCCCGCTCTCTTCCAGCTGTGATCCCACCAGAACGCAGTCTGGGCCAGAGACTCCTAGGTCTATCCGGCTTGGCTGCGACCTTGAGCCCTGAGACTTGGCAGCCCGTCCTCCCCACCAGCTGCATTCCCCAGCCCCTGCACCCCGGATCTGAATGAAGGTGTTGGGGCGGCAGCCCTAGGTCTGGAAGGGGTGACTCACGACAGCACGGCAAAGGTGACCAGCGTGGCGGCCAGGCAGAGCACAGACAGCACACAGCCAACATAACTGATGGACGACAGCGCCACCTGGTGTCCACGTGGGAGCTGCAGGCGAGGAGAGGGCTTGGGAGAGGTGCCTGCGAGGGTCCCGGCCTCCCTGCCCTCCTCCCGCACTGCCCGCTGAGGGCCCAGTGCCAGGGCTGCGGCTGTGGCACATGCACGCTGGGTGCAGAGGCCTCTGCCAATGGCCCAGGGCTCCACAGCCACTGGGGGACCCCTGCCAGCCCTCCCTGCCCACTTTGCACCTTCCTGCCACCGCCTGCCGTTCCCCTTCTCGTCCCTCACCCCTCACTCCCACCCACCTCACTTGCCCCCGTCTGCCCTGTCCACCCTCTGTCTGCCCATTGGGCGTGGCCAACACTGACAATCAGGCCCAAGCACAGCTGCCTGGCTGAGAGGTGAAAGGAATCACCTAACCCAGGCAGGGCACCAGGGTTCTGCGTGTCTACAAATGGCCTGAGGGTGGGCTCGGCTCTGGCCCTGGTAAGGAGCACTGGCCCACAGGGGCTGAGGCCATATCTCCCAGCAGGCTCTGTTCTGCCCCTCCTGTACCGCTCTCCTTGGCATTCGCCCTTGGGACGCGTGGGCTCAATTGGTCCTGAAGGTCAGTGCGTATGACCTTGGGTTGCCGAAGCTGCAGGCTCCCTGGGTAGCAGGCCTGGAGGGCCTGTGGCCCTAACACCCACACCGCCCTCCATGGGGATCACACATGCTGGCCACCACCAGCCCCCAACCTTCAGGTACTGACCATGCAGCCGCAGCACTCTGCCCAGGGGCTGTCAGGTTCAAGGAGCTTCCTGAACCCCTCTCCCAGGTTCCCTGTCCTGGCAAGGGATCATGCACCCCCGCAGGGCAGGGCTGTGCCAGTGGTGTTGCTGAGCCCCACAGGATGCAGGGGGTCCGTGCCAGGAAGGGGCAGCTGGGGGGGAGAAGTGGGCCAGCCTAGCACTTTCCAGGTGACCTGCAGCTCCCAGGGGCCAACTCGTTCCCTGCCGAGGGCAGAGCTCTCGATCCCAGAGCTGGCCTTGGAGACCCTCTTCTAGCTGCTGCGAGTGCCTGGGTCAGGGTGCAGGGGAACCAGAAGCCCGGGCCCAGGCCCACATGGGAGCGGCCACCCCAGCTGTAGCTTCCTCCAGTACTGGGCGGAGACACAGCTGAACTCGCCACACCCAGAGCCTCATTCCAGGCCGGGCACCTCGAGGGTTCCTGGGGCTGCCCTGAGCTCTTCTTCTCTGGGCAGCAGCCCCAAACCCCAGCTCTTAGCCTTAGCCCTCAAAGGTGAATCCTACCCCAGAGAACCCCAGGGAAGAGGGAACCTCAGAAAGCCGCCAACAAACTGCCAGGGCAGAAGCTGGGCCACAGGCCCAAGCACCAGCTCGGGGCCCAAGAAAGACCAGGGCTCGGTGTGGAGCCGCGGCTGCTGGAGGCGCCGGGGGCATTCTGTAGATGTGCACGGAACTGGGATCTGCTTAAGAATTCTGCCTTAATTGCTTCAATGTGCATGAGACTGTTCATTTTTAGCAGGGGTAATTTTAAACCATTTTCAAATCAACCTTTTCTGGCAATGAGCAGATGTGATCCCCCGCGACAACGCCCACAGACTATCTAAATCTGGTGTCATCGCTATCAAGCAGTGACTGATCTGTACTTTCACTCCCCTCAGAGTCAGAGGGTCCGGCCTCCTCTTCTGTGATGGAGGTGGGTGCTCCCTGCACATGGGTCCCTCCCTCCCCCTGCCCTCAGCGTGCAGACCCTGTGACCTGGACGTTCCCGGTCCGCTGCCAAATGTACTGAAGCCGCTGTTCCCCATATGCCCTTCAGTCTAGTGACAGTGGGCCTGAGAACTTCCCAGGACAGGCACACCCTGTCTCGGGTCTGCAGCAGGTGGTCAGGCAAAAGGGACCTGGGAGCACGGGAAGCCAGGCTGCCCCGCCGCACCCCGCCCCGCCCCCCCAGGGCCCTGGCTCGCTCACCTCCAGCGGGACCACCTGCATGAGGATGGCGAAGTTGGTGAGGTGTGTGCAGCGGCAGACGGAGTGGGACAGGTTTCCCTCCCTGCGCACACAGCCCTGGCTCGACCACACGCCTTTCCCAGAGCTGAGGACACAGCAGAGGTGGTCAGAGGGGCCACACGGCCTGGAGCTCTGAGCAGCACAGTAGGCAGGCAGACAGGAAGCAGAGACCCCCGACGCTGGTGAGGCCTGCGGAGGCCCTGACCTGGCCTGTCACCATGGGCAACACGTGGGAGGCTGTGGGCCAGCAGCACGTACTGTGTGGGGTCTTCACCCAGTCGCCAGTGGCCCTAGCCACACACTATGGTAATTAACAGCCCATCCTGCACGTCAGCAGATGCGATTAGAACAGACAGGCACCGGCGACACTGTGGGGCACAGAGACGCAATGAGACACTGCCCGATACGGACTGCTGGGACAAGCCACAGTGCACCACAGCGACACAGGGATCGCACACTCTGAAAGCAAGTATGACTCACGCCCGAGTTACCCAGCACACCCAGGCATGGGGCTGCGCAGCTGGTTGGGCCACCAGCTTTGTCCTACCATGTTTCTGGTTTGAATCCACATGCTCCTTGTTTAATTTCTTAAAATATAAACCAGATGAAAGTGGCCTAAATGGCTGGGGAGATAGCTCCAAGGCACAAGTGCCTGCTGGGCAAGTGCAAGGTGGTGAGTTTGAACCCTGGTCCCACAAAAAAAAAAAAAAAAAAAAAAAAGTGGCCTCGAGCAAGCATGCTGCCACATGCACAGGCCAGTACTGGCAGAGTCCTGTGGGCCAAGATGACCTTCCTATCTGCACTTCAAGCTTAGATTCCAACAGGTGCCGGGCAGGTGTCTTTGCAGAAGGTGTGGCTTTCTGCCGAGGGCAGGGCCTCCAGGGAAGATGTTTCTAAACAGAAGTGGTTGCTGCCTCAGTGTCGTGTTTAGCTGTGGCCTGAATGCCACATGGATGTAGCAGGACACGCCACTGTCAGATGGGGTGACCCTGGGGCCCTGGGGCCCTATCCTGTACTTCTCCATCAGTGTCCTCGGGCCAAGCACCCAGGCATGGCACTGCTGCCCCAAGGAAGCGTGAGTCCCTGCATGAGTGGGAGGGACCTCAGTGGGTAGACAGGCCACTCTTACATGGCTACTCTCACGTGGCCAGTGGTCTGCAGGGCAGCTTTCGGGATGTGTGAGCAGCGCTCTAGCAGGATGGCCAAAGGAGTTTAACAGAGGGCAAGGCCAGAGCCTCGGACCTGCAGCTGGGAGGAGCTGGCACCCGCTGTGTGGCACAGCACGCAGAGTGCCCTGCCCTGTGGCTCTGGCCCAAGGAAAGGCAGCAAGAGGGACAGGCCATCGAAGGGGACACTTGTTTTTTGAAACAATCTGTCGCTTTTGGAAAGAGTATAGTTTCACAGAGAATAAACCTGAAACAACCTGGAACCCGAGCCCAGAGAAAATATCTTCCAAAATAGAAGCAAATAGCTCCTCAGACAAACAGTCCCTGTTATCTGTGCACAGCAGACTTGTGCTAGGAGAAAGCCGGAGAGTGGGGGACAGGATGGAAGCCTGGGTCTGCGCAGGAAGTAAAGCGGCTGGAGAGGGAAGCTGGCTTTCGCATCTTACTTGACTCCTCCGTGCTGACTGATTGGGCAAAAACAGCAGCGCTGTTTCTGTACCTCTCCATGGCTCTAGGAAGGACACGGAGCTACACAGCAGCCAGCAGGATCTCTGATCATGCTGGAGACAACCAGATGTCTGCCAAGCAGACTGTGTGGAGGAGCCACGCATAATACACACCCAGGCAGCCACCACAAGAACAGGAAGAAGAGGTAGAAATTAGAAGTCAATCGGAGAGACAATATAGCTGCCCTAAAACCCAAACGAAGTCCAGAAAAGTTTGATAATAAACACAGAGAGAGAGAGAGAGAGAGAGAGAGAGAGAGAGAGAGAGAGAGAGAAGAGAGCAAACTTAGGAAGCATCTAACAAAATAGTAGACTTTACTCCAAGCATACACCAATATTTGTAGAAATATCCATTGCCTATACACACCAACCAGACTTTGTAAGAAAACAAACCCGTTCTCATCCAGTCTGAATTCAAAGACAGTAAAGAAAAGTGTGTAAAACCACAAAGAGGTATGGCCAAGCCAACTGAGGTGCTGGCTTGTGTGGTCCCCCTACACCCCCGGGCCAGATGCGAGGGTGTGGGGGCTCGAGCCGTGGTGGGAGGCAGGGCCACACACACAGAGACGCCATGGCCAGCTCCCACGAGCTTCCCAGGGCAAAGGCGCTATTCCTGACACCGGGCACAGGCTGTGTGGACCAGCGTTGCAGCACTGGCTTGGCGCGGGGGCGTGGCCAGAAGCCTGTATGTGTTCAATACAGACACAATTTTTCTCTCCAAGTCTTTTCCACCCACGGTCTGTTGGACCCATCAATTCAGAAACCAAGGACACAAAGGCCGAGTGTAATGCATGCATGCAGCGAGCTGGCAGGAAGTAATAAGGGGAGAGGAGACCTGAGCATGGCTATCCATCAACTGGAGCTCGCTGGCATTTACTGAACTCTCCATCAAGGACTGTTTTTTTTTCCCAAGGGTACATTGTATATTCGCCAAGGCTGAACAAATCCCAGGTCATAGGATGACTTTTAACAAACTTAAAGATCAAAGTTCCAGAAAATTTGCTTTCAGATAATAAAAATTAATTAGGGATCCAGAGAAAAAGGAAAATCGCCGACTACCTGGAAATGAAACAGCACATCTCAGAGTGACGTACAAGTGGCAAGAGAGCCGCAAGGAAAATGTAAACACATTTTGAACTTGATAAAAGTAAAATAACATGAGAACATGTGTGCAATGCGGCAAAATTGGCGCTTCTGGGAAGAGGAAGAGCATTGAACGTCGCATTAGAAAAAAATGAGGATTTCACACCAGCTACCTTACCCTCCTGTTAGGAAATTCCAAAAGAAGGAAAAAATTAAATCTTTAGGTGGTAAATAACCCCCCTGGGAAGTAAGTGAGAGAGGAAGGCCACAAATCAATGACATCCACGGCAAACACGGTAAAGAAAAATCAATAAAACCAAAAGTTGTTTCCTTGAGATAGTAAATAAAATAGATAAATTCCCAGTAAGGATGACTAAGAAAAAAGAGAAAAGACATACATTACCGACACAAGAAATGAAAGAGAGACATCACCAGAAACCAGAAGCCAAGAAAGGCCAATAAAAGAAGACAGCAGCTCTGTGACTGGTCATAAATTAAACAGCTTTGATAAATGGCCACATCTTGAAAATGCATCAACTACTGAGACTCATTGAAAGGGTGATGCATATAGTCTTGGGTCTATAAAGGAAACTGGAAGTGTAGTTAGAGATCTGCCAACAGTGAAAAGCACGGCCCGTGTGTCTCTATGGGGGAATTCCTCCACAGTAGAGGGGATAAATGGAAGGGATACTATACACACTATCCCAAAAGGCATTCCAAAGAGGGCCCTTCACACAGGTATCACTGCCTCCCTACTAACGCCACAGATACTACAAACAGACTAACTACAGGCCAATTTTCCTCATGAACAGAGACACAAAAATCCTCGACAATTCCAACAAATTAAATTCAGCAAAATCCAGAAAGGACAACTGTTATGGTTTATATCTAGTTGTCCCCCCAAAGCGTCATGCAGTCATGAGGCAGGGACTTCTATAGATTGAGACTTGACTCATGAGTCTCTGGGATTATGTGATTTAGTACTGATCTAGAGTTTGAGACTTGATCCACGATCCCTGGGATTATGTGTTTTAAGTACTGCTGAGACTATGGGTGTGGCTTAAGACGGGTAGGCTGAGGCAGAGAGCCTGAATGTCATAGAGAGAGAGACAGACTGGCACTGTTGTTCTGCTGTCCTGTTTGGTTGGCTGCCTCTGCCACCATTTTGTTGCTGTTCCACCACCATGAACTGGATGCTCTCTGCCCTGTTCCACTCAGCCTTGGGCCAGCCAAATATGGACTGAAACCTCCACGAGCTGTGAGCTAAATAAACCTTTCCTTCCTTCATTTTGAGTGTCGGGTATTTGTGCCAGCAACGACTGAAGAGTAACTAAGACAACAACAGACCAGAACCAAGTGGAAATTATCCTGGGAATACAAAGTTGGTGAGAGAGTCAGCTTTTTCCTAATCCTCCCACCTGGAAACAACCCTTTGGTGGCCAGCATTGGCCACCACACACCCCCATTCAGCCAATGCCTACTGAAGCCTGTGGTGCATTTTCTAATCAGGTCGCTTGGGTTTTCTTTGTTTCGTGGCGTTCCGCTGCCTGAGCCCCAGACCTTGGCCCTGGGTATCAAGGATGCTTTTCTGAGCCTCTCACAGCTCTCCCTCAGCCCCCATGAGAGATGTCAGGGCACCATGGATCCCTCTTTGCCAACAGCATCCTCCACCTGCATTGCTGATGGGGCGAAAGGTCAACTCAGGCTCTAAGAGACCCCGTCCTGCTGAGTTCACGGAACAGGAAGCCACGTCCCCGGAGCTGGGGAAGTGGCACCAGTACTGCCCCGCCACACCACTCCACGTCATGGTGTTGTCAGCTGATGGGGCCGTGTGGCCATACTGCCCTCCTCCGATGCTATGTGACTGGGCCCAGGCTGCACCCCAGTCCCGCCCTGTCCCTGCAACTGCCTGCCCCTGCCCTGCCTGGCGTTTCCCACATGACAGTACCTGAAGTCCAGGAAGGCACAGTACATGAAGATTCGGTTGCTGACATTGGTGGCATCCAGATATTGCTTGCGAGTCTGAAAGAGAAGAAACAGGCGTGGCTCGTGACTCACTGAGGAAACCGGAGCCAGGCCCTGCCATGGGACACCAGGCCGCGACCGACAGGCCCCTGACCTTCCACTGTGACTGGTATGGCCTGCCGCATGCCATCTCCCCTCTGCCCACAGCAGCCCCACGCAAGCCCTCCTCGGGCCTGAAGTATGTGGCGCACAGCAGCCACTTACTAACTGGGCAAAGTGGAGAATGGAGAAGCAGGTAAACCAGAAGGGAAGAAGGCGCCACCTGCAAGGCTTGGGGGCACCTGCTGGGCTCGCCTAGGGCCAGAAAGGGCCTCCACAGTGGTGGCTGGGCCCTCACAGGACTGCGGCCCCAGGACACCTGGCACCCAACTGTGCCTGGCCAGTGCAGCAGCACCACCTCTCCCTGCCCCACACGATGCTCCCGCCTCCAGCCCAGCACTGTCCCAGGCACGGTCGCACAGCTGGGCAAGGTGTGATGGGGGCACAGCAGCCAGGAAGAGGGGGCCTGCCTGGGGCAGCACCCACAAGGGAGGGCTGGAGGGACCCGCAGGGCACGGGGCAGGGCCTCCAGTTTCACCACCTGGGGGCCGCTTGCAGCCCGTGAGCCTGAGAGGCTGGTGGGAGCCGCTAGCTGCCATCACGACACTGTGTTTTCTTTCCATGCCTCTCCAGCTTCAGTACACACATAGTGGGGCATCAGGGACGCAGATGTGACATCTCTGGCAGGCGGACACCACCCTCTCGGCCACACAGGCCTGCCCGGGTCCCCGCTGGAAAGGCGCCCCTGTGGGACGCAGGTCCATGCTGGGAAGCGCTGGCAGCAGAGCCGCCGCTCCACTAGGCTGGGGGACGCTGGGTGGCCTCAGCCGGGACGGCAGCTCGGCCTCTCTGAAGGCCGAATCCCCAGTGTCTTCTGCCACGACCGTGCCCACCATGCCACGGAGAGCAGCCACGGAGAGCCTCCACGCGGAGCCTGCTCACAATGTTTTCTGACTGTAACATCGGGGTCCTTTCTGGCCACCCCTTTCCATGCCGAGTACAAAAGCAAAGACCTACGAAGGAGCCTTGCCCTGCGCTCGCACCCTGGCCTGACGTGGTCATCTATCTGTGTCGTGAGCTGCCTTGGGGGAGGGGGAGCAGAGCCGAGCTGGGGGCCAATGCCCAGACCTCCCTGACCCTGGTCTGGCTGCTGGAGACCCTGGGTGACTGTGCCTCTCCTGACCACAGTCAGCAACCTTGGGCATGCACCGCGCCCATACCCTTCCCAGGGCCATGTGCCTGGGGCCGTTTAGTCCACGGCCCCAGCTCTCTGCCTCAGAGCCCACGTAGTCGACTAAGGCCAGTGGCACCTGGCCTCATCCCTGTCCCTCGGCATGGAGACTGCATCTTCCTAGAAGGGCCACCAGCTCCCCGACCTTAGACATCAGATTCTGGATGTCACTCGGCCCCTGACTTCAGAGACGTGGAGGGGCCCTGTCCTCTCCGGGAGTCACAGGGTAGGTGGATGGCCAGATGGGGACACGCATGCCTCCGTGCATGCAGAGAACCTCCATCCAGCTCTGCGTGAGAATGCGTATCAGGGACAAAGAGAGCAGCAGGGCAGGAATCTGCAAGGATGTGCCACGAGGCAGGAAGAGCCGCCCCTTGGAGGGAGACCTGGCTGCTGAGGGGTGTCCCGTCCTGCCCAAGGCACAGTCGGCAGTGAAAGCCACAGCCACAAGCACCACGGAGCGCCCCAGCTTCGTTCTGGCTTCTGAGCTGGTGTTTAGAGTAACGTTTTACTTCATTGTGTTCCTGTCATGAAATCGACCGAAGTGTTTAAGTCCAAACCCCAACTGTTCTTTTCTTTCTTTGGTTGCACCTGGCCTCTGTCCAGGGAGCTCTAGAAGCACTATAGAAATAACAGCAGCCAACTGTCACAAAGTCTGAGAGGGACAGAGAGGCCGTGGCTACCAGCACAGCCTGGTCAGGCATGCAGCGAGACCTGCGGTTGAGGGCAGAGGGCACTGTGTCCAGGGCCCGAGAGTCTTGGGACCCTAAGCCTCCTCCACACCCCTGCCTGGGGGGTGCAGCCAATGGCCCCCTCACTCCTAAGGGCTGTCAGGGCCCTGCTCTGTCTACGAGTATTCCCACAGAGGCCAGGAGAGCCCGATGCAGGGTGTAGGGGTGGCCGTTTAAACCCTGGCTCAGAAGACACAGTTGTTCGCAGGTGCCTCTGCCACGTGACACCCTCAGGCCCAGGCTGGTGGTCTCTGGAGCAGAGGGGACCCTGACATGGGCACGAGGGCCACTGTCCATCCTGACTAAGTCTCTGTGGCCCCAGAGCAGCTGGGTGGGGGTGACAGATCCAGTGGCTCAGGGACAGGGCTGCAGCTTTGGGGTGCCATGCAGCTCCCAGAATCCCCCTGTGGTGCAGGGCGAGGGCAGCACTGGCAGGTGGAACCTGGGAAGTGCCGGGAGGTGCAGGGGCTCATCAGAAGATGGCCTCGGCTCGGCAGCTGAACCTGGCCTGTCCTCCCTGTGCCCATGGGCACCGTGGATAGTGACTCGGACTGGCTGCCGGCCCCAGGCCACCATCCAGCTGGGGCCCCTGAGCCCCTCAGCTTGTGCTTGCCAGAACTCAAGCCCAGCCACTGGGTCCCACTGCGCAGCCTGAGAGGTCCCCACCTCACTCCAGGAGAGGCCCGGCCCGAGCGCCCCTCATGCACTTGGGTGAGCACCCCAGAGGCCCCGCATCTCCTGTGCCCCAGGCTCGGCCTTGCACCCTAGATCTCCCTGCAGTACCTCTCCTGCTGCCCCCGATGTCATTTCCTACCTCCCCGCATCCTCTCTGAGTGGATGACATGGCAGGGGACCCATCCCATGCACCGGGTCCTCAGTGGCACATGGTCACAGGTGAGGGGTCCACCCAGTCACCTTGGGCAAAAACGACACAACACCGGGTCCACACCACTGCTGGGGCTGAGCAGCGAGCCCTCTGCCCTGGGTGGAGCCTCACCTGGTGTACAGAGTCACAGCACGGGGACCGGGCCATGAAGAGGGCTTGGAACAAGTGCCAGGGCGGTCACACAAGGACTGGTGTGGAGACGAGCCAAAGGTGAACGCGCAGTGCGCAGGCAACAGAGACGATAGGCACGTAGGGTGACAGTGAACGGACAGAGGATGACAGGCAGTGCTGGGGACAGGTGGTGGAAAGATCATGGATGGGTATGTGATAGGGGATTGTGGCAGGCACTAGAGGTAGATGACGGACAGACGGACGGATGGGCGGACAGACGGACAGATGGGCAGGCGGGCAGGCGGACAGACGGACAGACGGGTGGACAGACGGACGGATGGGCGGACAGACGGACAGACAGACAGATGGGCAGGCGGGCGGATGGACAGGCGGACCGACGGGTGGACGGGCAGATGGATGGATGATGGATTGGTGGAAAAGCGATACATAGGTGACAAATAGATGGTGGTAGATACAGGCAGACAGACACAGATGGACAGATGGAAGGACAGACCGACCATCAGTGATCGCCAGGCACAGACCATGGGCCGAAGCTGCAATACTGCTCATCTTCTGTTCTCTGCACTATTCTTTTTTTCTTTTTTCTTTGTTTTTTTTTTTGGGGGGGGGGCTATACTTTTCCCCAAATGACAGAACGTAGAGGTGGAGAGGGGACCGCTGGCCTCCAGGAGTGGGGCAGCAGGGAAGGAGTGCAAGGCAGGGGGGCTTCCTGGGGGGTGCCAGGGACCCGGGAGTCTGCATGGGGCTGCCGGGTGGTTCCCAGGGTCGTGGCCGGTGTTTCCGTGGCACAGCCCACATGGAGAGCCACCTGTATGCCCAAGAGTTGTGCACTGGATCTTGTGTGTCACTGTCCACAGCCCCCCGAGCACCCAGCCCAGCAAGCCACCTGTGACCCTTAGACTTCTGGCTGGAGGACACAGTTTGGGCAGGACAGGAGGTGCTCTGCTACTGAGCCGGCTGCATCCGCTGCGTCTCCTATCAAGCCGCTGTATTCTGCCCAGGAACAGGGAGGCCTTGGGCCAGTTAAGGGACTATAGAGCACCGATTGCTGGTTATTCCAAGAGGTCCAGGTCCAGGCTGGACACCGTGTGACTCCCTCACCCTCCTCCTAACCCGGGTCCCTGGGGAGATGTTCCCGGCATGGTGCAGAGAGGCCGAGACTCCTGACAACGGCCCTGGTGTCACAGGCACATCCATGCCAAGGTCTACACAAGGAGGAAGGGGTGGACGTCCTTGTGCAGGCAGCTCTGGGTGTGTCCCGGGAGAGGAGCTCACGGGACACTGGCCTCACCACTGAGTGCCCTGTGGCTGGAAGGTGGTTTGGGACTCCGCCCGCTCCATCGCCAACTCTGAGGCCCGTGTGGCGCCTCTTCCTATGAGCTCGGCCCCCCGCATCCTGGAGGTGACTGGGTGGGAGGCTCTGGCTTCCAGGACATGACAGAGCCCTGATGGAGCCAGAACCTAGCAGGACAAGGTCACAGCACAGGATGCCTCTCTCCCCCACCCCTCTGTTTCTGGGGCACAGGAAGTGAGCAGCTCTGTTGCCCCAAGACCCCTGCCACAGGGCCCGGCCACAGATTCCATGGGTATGATCTCATGAGCCCAAATGCATGTTTAGAACAGAAAAGTCCCCCAGCCTCACACACTTAGAGGCTGAGCCTTGGGAAGCTGGTGGGTTGGGGTTTATAGCTGACCAGAGCTGTGAGCCGGGTGCGCACCCTGCGGGCGGGGCCTGCAAGGTTCCTCTCCCGCCACGCTCCTCTCTGTGTCTGCCACGCTGTGAGCAGCACTCGCCCTCTGCCAGGCCCCTCTGCCACGCCACCTGCCTTGGAACCAGTGGAGCCTGGACTGGAACCTCCGCACACCACGGGCCACAGCAATGTCTCCTGTCAGCTGTGGGGCCACGCATGGTGTCCTGGGGGTGAGCAGGACTCGTCTTTAGATTGTTTCGACACCGCAGCGGGAACAAACAGATTATCCAACAAGAGCTTCGAAAGCTACCCACACAAATGCTTCCTCCGCCAGCCACCGGCACACTCACAGCACGCGCCAGGGAGAGCCTTGCCGAAGGTCTACCGGCTGCGAGAAGAGCCAAGCAGAAATTGTACATGTGACAAACAGAAAGCTGAAATAAAAACTTTCAGTGAACAGCATCAAGGCAAGACAGAGCAGAAGGAAGAACAGCAGAACGAAGAATCCAAAGAGGAAGGAACAGGAACTGTGCAATCTGAACAAAACAGACCAAAAAATTAGCAAACCTCAGGGGCCTGAGGGACAGTAACAAAAGATCTAATGTCCACGTCATCGGCGTCCCAGAAGGTTGTGAGAAGATTCCAAGAAATGATGACTGAGATCTCTCAAAGTTGGCCAAGCACACAAACACATGGAGTCAAGAAGCTGAGCAAACCCCATGCTGTGCCAGCCGGCATCATCGGGCTTTCTTGGAAGGTGAGCAGAATGGCTCTTTCCCCATGGGCAGAGGCCACGCAAGGGATGGGTCCTCCCACAGCCACAATACCACAGAGGCCCAGGGCTGCTCTTGGCCTGGTCCAGTGAGCGTGAGGAAGGAAGAGGGCCTGGGACAGTCTTCCGCATGATAGAACGTGGTCCGTGAACACCATCGGAACAGAGCCTCAGGGCAGGACCTCCGAGCCACTGAGTCCCAGGACCTTGATGTCACTGTGCAGGGAGCAGAGCACAGAAAGGGGAAAGTGGAAAACAGGAAAGGGGTACACAAGGTGCTGGCGCAGGGAGGGGGGCTGGGGTGCAGGAAGAATGGAGCCCCAAAACATTCTCATCCACGCAGCCTCCGACAGGACTCCTCTGGAAGCAGGGTCTCTGAGGATGCCGTCAGAGTGACTCTCAACACCAGAGCTTCACTGGCAGGAGCTCTGATCCTCTCACCTGACCAGAGAGGAAAGGGGCACGCAGAAGAGTCTTAGGGAACCGAGGCAAGGATGAAGTGGGGGCTTCGGAGCCCCCAGACTGTGAGAGGCCAGGTCCCTGGTGCTCAGAGCCACAGCCCATTGTCATCTGTTGTGGCAGCTGCAGCACGTGGTACCAGCCGCTTGGCCCTCAGAGTTCCTGGCTTGTGGCCAGTCCCCTCCTGAGCCATCCTGGCTCACCATCTCTCTCAGCCCAGTGACTGCCTGGCTGAGCCCAGCTCCCTGGAAGCCTTCTCAGGACCAACAGAGTGGTCAAGCATCATCTGTAGCTTTCAGACTGTCCCCATGGGATGCCACGCCACTGCTGCCCACGGTGACTTCCTCCATACCGCACACACCCAGGCTGAGGCTCACGCCGGGTCCTGCTACTCCAAGCACAGTGGGCAGGGCCAGAATAGCCAGCACCACCCTCTCCCCAGCCTGGCCCTTGGCCACGGGCAGCACAGAGAAGCCCAGACACATGCAGTTGAGGGCGCCACATGGCTCGGGGACGCGGGCACCTGAGTGTGCCCACAGGATGCCACATCTGTCTCCTCCCCACCTGGAGCTGGGCACCGCTTTCCCCCGAGCCAAGCATCAGGTGAGGTCCGCTGGACCCCAGGAAGGGGCGTCCCTGAGCTCCTGTCCCACCCACCCCGCTGCCCTGTCCCACTCCTCCTCCACCCATACCCAGGCTGCAGCCTTTGCCCCTTGAGCTCACCCTGGGTCATTTCTCCCCCAGACTGGCCTCGCCATGGCATTCATGCTATGAATTATTTTCTAAGATGCATCTCAAGCCAAATTCTCATCTGTATACCAGAAGAGAAAAGGAGCAAAGCTCAAGCCCTAGGCACAGCACCTGGGCCCTGCACTCCATGCTTCCAGGAAGGGCTCCTGCCCAACTGGCCTAGGCCTCAGGACAGCTCCATATTAGGGTGCAAGGTACAGGCCCCCGACTCCTTCATTCTCCCTGCCAGGACTGGAGACCGTGCCCAGAGCCAGAAGCCTTCTGCCTGGGTTAGAAACAGAAGCCAAACGCAGCACTGTCAGGGCAGCCTGCCTGTCTACTGTTCCAACTAGAATAAAAGGACGTGGTGTCAGTGTTTGCCAGAGTGCTCTGCCAGGGAGGAAAAATCCATCTCCTAGGAGCACCTCCTGCATGGAGCCAGCAGTGTGAAGCCTGGGGATGGCGTGCAGATACCCAGGGATTCCAGCTCCAAGGGCGCTGCCCAGGGAATGCAGCAGACTCCGTGCAACATGCCGCTGCTGTGGGAATCACGGCCTGGGCTCGATGGGTTGTGGTTCCAGTCTCCATCAGCCTGGTTCTGTGGCCCTTGGGAGTCACAAATCCGCCTGTGGTCTCACATGATCTGGTGCTCCACACGGAAATAAGGCTGGTCAGAGGGAAGGGCCAGCCACACAGAAAAGAGACCGGTGTCTGCTGGCCCGGTTCTGCATCCCAGAAGCTGTGGCCCCACACCGTGGTCGGCAGGGGCTGGCATTCACCATCTCCCCACCTGCTGCTACACCTGATAAGTTCATAAGCAAAGCACTGACTCCCCCCGCTCCCCTGGGGCTCTCCCTCCCTCTCTCCCCACTCTCCCCACTCTCCCTGTCCCCCCTCCATCTCTCTCTCTTTCTCTCTCCTCATAAGTTAATAAAGATACACAGGTTGCCACTAGCGATTCTCTTCCACATATCAAAAGGACAACGCTGGAAAAAGTAGAGTCTTTGTTCACACACAGATACAAATGCACACACACCAAACATACACAGTGTGATCACAAAATCCGTAAAACACACCAAACACAACCCCTCAACACACACACGCACACACACACACACACACACACACACCATCATCATCATCATCACTGTTGTAATGTGCATTTGCCTGTAATAAGCTTTGTTTAAACATTCACTGCACCTTTTGATGACTTCTGATTATCTACCTTATTGACTGAGGGAACGTCTAAGGCAGCGCTGAGGAGCCACACTCAGGCTGGCCCGAACACGGAAATAAATTTGCCTAATTGATACAAAACTGGCAAAATTCAGCAGCATCCGCAGGGAGGAAATCAACAGAGTCTCAGCCAGACAGAATTTACATTTCAGAGCAAAGAGCCGTGCAAGCTCATCCTCATCGGTATTCCGTGGATTACGGGGCTTGGGGCAGCGCAAAGACTTGGCGAGGAGGCCAGAGCCCTGAGGAATCGGTTCCTCGGTGCTGCGGGCTCCTAAGGAAAGTGTTAGCAGGCTTTCCAGCCTGCTCCACAGACTCGGCAGTGTTTCTCTCCACAAATGAATTTCTCTGAGAATTAAATAAACTTAAAAGACACTGCTGGTTTCAAAGTCTCTGTGCAGCAGAAATGGAAAAGGAATACGAAGTAATGGGGGCAGTGAGACTTGGATCCAAGGGAGAGAAACAAAACCTATTCTAGTTCTCCAGAACCAGCCAGAACCTGAGGCCACGTCTTAGATGAGCTCCCGGGGAACCCATATCAGGACAGGCCTAGGGCCATACCAGGAAGGGGCTTCCCACCCATCTGAATCTCAGCAGAGGACACTTCCAGCCACAGGGGAGGAGGGGAAACCAAGGCAGAACCAGCAAAATGCCCAGAGTGGAAGGACTTGTGACAGAGCACACCCTGAACCCTGGAGAGGGTCCCTGCTGGCTCGAGCACAGTGGGAACACGTAGTGAGGACGCGACTGCCAGGCCAGAAAGAACCACATGGGAGGAAATGGACATGTCAAGTGTGTGTGTGTGTGTGTGTGTGTGTGTGTGTGTGTGTGTGTGTGTGTCTTGCAGGCCTCTGGGTGACTACGGCATGCCCACTGGTCCCTGCTCCCTGAAGAGCTGGCAGCACACAGTTACAAGGGACAGGCACAGCAGTGCGACCACAGAAGTCTTAGAAGGTGAACCGATCAGCAGCTGCAGAGTAGGCCACAAGGTAGCAGGCAGGTTAGGAAGTGGGGTGCAGACCTGTTGGGGCTCTGCACAGCGGGGTGGTTGTGCCTCCACTGTGCATGCTGTAAATACCACAGCTCGTTATGCGGCTGCACCTCAGATGGCTGTCTCAGGGTGCTGCAGGGGCACAGAGCAACAGCCTGACCTGTACGGTGGTCCTGGGAGGCGCACTGGGGACCCAGGAGGCTGGGCCAAGAAATGAGTAAATGCTTGGTATTGGAACCAAAAACCGAAGCTTCCCCAGGGAGTCTGTCACTCCACCCAGACGGTATAGTTGTAGTGCAAGGCTCACTAGCAGCCGACATGCTGCAGAGCAGCAAGCCTAGAATCTCCTGCCCTGTGCCAAGGCCCCCCAAGTTAGGGATGAGCTGTGCCTCTGGTGGGTGAACCAGAAACGCCACCCTCCTCCCCCTCCCCTTCCGCTGAGTTTTCTGGGATCTGCCCCTGGGGACCAATGATGCTCCAGTTTATTCACTTGAACTGCTGCTGTGTGGGGCCTAAAATTCCGAAAAACAGCCCTGTTTATGGGGCTATAGTGGGGTCACAGCCAATTGCTTCCGCAAGGATCACCTGTCACTCCCAGACTCGAAAACCATCCCAGGTCATTCCTCAGGTGCAGCGTAGCTCTGCAGAAAGCTTTCACTCCAAAGATATACATGTCCCTGGTGTGCCTGGGTGCATCCATGGGAGGAAGTGGCTGGAAACAGAGGAGCCTCAGAGAAGCGAGGCGTTCACAAGCAATGGCCCAGATAGCGGGCCGAGGTGCGGGAGCCAGCAGGGCACAGACGCAGGAGACTCGCATCTGGGCAGCCCCCACGTGGAGCAGGAGTGGGCCACGTGGGCCTCGATAGGCCAGTGCCTCATCCTCTCCCCAGAGCTGTGAGCCCAAGCCAGGGACATGGTGGGCCCTGTGCACATCTGGTAGCCACACAGCTGCAGCAGGAGCAGCAGGAAGATGCCGGGTGGGTCTGGATCTCCGCACAGAGGCTGTGCAGCCCCAGCCAGCTGCAGGGTGGGCTGGAAGGGAACTTGCCCCCTGGGAAGGAAGAGCACTTGGAAGTGACTAGGGCCGGCCCCCCACAGCACTGTCTGCTACCTGAGGGCTGCTGTCCTGGCCTAACCCTGTCCCCTGGGCCCTACTGGGCCCATGCAGGCACCATCCCACGCGCCAGCAACAGGTGGACACGTGTTCCCAGAGGACCAGCCACAGAGGCCTGCTGGCTGCAGGAACGGTGCACCCAGGTTTCTTCATCCTGCTCCCCGGACAAGGACCCCAAATAGCCGCCTTGTGTGGGGACCAGGGACTGCTGGCTTATCCTGGCGGGAGCTTTTATATTTGTTATTGCTGTTGTTTGTCTTTCTGAGACAGGACCTCGCCATGTAGTTCAGGCTGTCCCCAAGCTCACTTTGTACCCAAGGCTAGCCTGGGACTCACGACGATCCTCCTACCTCCCAAGGGCTGGGATTACAGGCACGTACCAGGCCCCGCCTCATGAGAGGTTTAGCTCAATGCCATGTCATTCCTCTCCTCTGAGGAGTCCCTGCGTGTGTCCCACACCCCTGGGCTCTCCAACACCCTAGCTATGTGTGGTGCTGCGGTGACCCCAGGACTAATCTGGGTCCAGGGAGGGGCAGCTGGGCTCATCTGGGCGGGACATGGATCCCAGCTCACACGTGGGGGTCCAGGGCTGGCAGTGGCTGCGGCAGTGGCTGCGGCAGTCCCCACGGCAACATCGCTGGCTCTGACCCGTTCTGTGGCTCCCGGCCAGGGTGGGCCCTTGGGGTCTTGCTGACCCTGTTCTCCCTCTGCTGGGAGCCAGCACAGCCCACAGCCTCCCGTCTCCACATAGCTGCAGGGAAGCTGGCGAGGGACAGGCAGACACCTCCGGCACAGAGAGAGGCGGTGCCTGGGGACACGGAGGACAAGGCCACATCAGGAAGGGTGGGAGCCCACTGATTTTTCGTGTGCGTGTGTGTGAGGGGTGAGTCTATTATTTGGGGTGCAACCCAAGGCCTTTACAAGGAGTCACCTCCCAGCCCTTTTACTTTATTGGCTGTACTTGAGACAGGGTGTCACTAAACTGCCCAGGCTGGACTCAAACTTAGGATCCTCCTGGCCCTGCCTCCCAGCTGAGATGGGATGTCAGGTGCGTGTCACCAGGCCAGATTCAACTCAGTATATTCTTAACACCCACATCAGCTTTGCCTTTGTTTAGCAAAGAACGGAGGAGACTTCATCGCAGTACAGCTTAGAAGGGGTGAACAGCCCTGCCGGCCTCGCCCTCCTCTCTCAGGAAAGCTGGAGACCCCAGAGCGCTCCAGTGCCTCGCACCGTGGGCTCTGCTCTGCGATGCTGGTGTGCACCGACACGCATGGGTCTGGGGACACGGGGGCTCTGCTCCTCTGCTCCTCTGCTCCTCTGCTCCTCTGCTCCTCGGTTCCTGATTTGCTCCATACTGTCCTAACACGGCTTCCCACACTGCTTGCGGGCTGCTGCCTCAGCCTTTCCACTGTTCAGTCTTCAAGCAACAGCTTCTCGGTCGGCCACCCACTGTGACCAGCACACAGCCGGGTCCCCTCATCTGTACCCAAGGCAGACAGCATGTGGCGAGTGTAGACAGGCGGCCATCCAGGCTCACCTAACGCAGCGCCCGGGGGGCCAGTGAGGCTGAGTCTCCACAGAGAGCCCACGCCACCCATTAGGGACCTGCAGCAGCACCCCATCTTCCAAGCTCCGAGTCCTCTTTGCTGAGAGCACCTATGGTGCCCGTGAGCCGTGGGGGCCCAGCATACACAGACACAGGGAGCGGCTGGTGGCCCAGAGAAATGCAGGAGGACATGGGTGCCCCAGGGAGCCAGAAACAGCTCGGTGGCCCCATCTGGCCCAGGAGCTCAGAAGCCCCAGAAGAGCAGGAAGGAGCGGGGACAGGCTCCCGACAGAAGGACTCAGGTGCCGGGGCCCTGGGCCAGGACAGAGGCAGAGGGGACAGAGGCACAGGACAGCACTGTCCATGCTGGCTTGCACTCATGGCCACACAGTCTGGGCACAGTGATGGCGGGCCTCTCAGGGCTGTTAGGGGACTTGGAGGTGCTCTAGGTGCTGCGTGCGGACTGGGGCGAGGCTAGAGGGTGACCGGGAGGCTGTCCTAGGCCCACGAAGAGGCCAAGGTCTCACAGATGTCCTTCCAGGGCTGACCCCACGGGGTAAGCTGGGGCCACAGGGCCCCAGGGGTGCCCTACAGCGGCCAGGCATGCCGTGGTCACTGCCCCTCCTGGGGCCGTCCCAGTTGTCAGCGAGTGCTGTGTTACCGTGGCAATCCCTGCGCTCCCCAGCACGGGCAGAGACAGCTGCAAAGTCCAGGGCTGTCATAGGCATCCAAGGAAATACGGGACACCCTGGGCAACGTGCGATCCTCCTTTCTCCCATCCAAGTACTACCCAGGCCCAACCCTGCTTAGCTTCCGAGATCAGACGAGATCGGGCCCGTAGACACGATCCTCCCTTCTGAGGCGGGTGCTGCCGTTCCTTGGGACGCCATCGAGAGCCCTCACCTGGCCTCAGGGAGGGACAGAGACAGCGAGTCGCCCTCCCAAGCCTGCAGGCCTCGCCCACAGAGCAGCTCCGACGGCAAGGCCCATCTCCAGAAGGCAGTGACGCGGGCCTCCCAATTGGACACCACGAAAGGCGCAGCCCTGCCAGACAGAGCCTGCAACTCCACACAGCCCAGGGCTTCTCCCACGCAGGGAATGCCGAGTGCGGGGGTGGTGGGGGCTGCATCCCAGAGCCTGCGCCACCCAGGGAGGCCAGAGATGGCAGCACAGGAGGAGGCGGGTGCGTTGGGAGCAGGGGAGAGGCAGAGAGCTACTGCGCTGGGCTGAAGACAGAGGAGCAGGGCGGGGTGCGGCGTGCAGAGGTCCCGGGAGCCGCCCAGGCCCAGGAACAGATGCCCCAGCCTCCGAAGCGGGCTCAGCACTGTCGCCGTCTGCAAGGCTGATGCCGCACCCAGGCCTGCGGGGCTCAGAAGCCTCCCGCTCATCCAGCCCCACGTTAAGGCCCCTCCGTTAGGGCCACCAGCCAAGTGGGCACACTGCGAGAGCACACAGCTGGGCGCCGGCTGTAGAGCAGGGTTTAGCTTGCGCCCAGTGAAAGCCGGCATGGGGATAAGCTGATGATCGTGGGGAGCAGGGCGCCCTTGGAAGTCCGCAAGGAAACGCACGCCCCATCCGCGCAGTCAGAAGAGCCGTGCGCGATGTGTGATGCCGAGAAAAGTGCAGGTGGCCAATTCACTCAGGAAGAGGCGTCCGCTTCACCAGCAATCAAAGCAATGCAAATAAAAATAACAACCAGATGTGGCTTTTTGTGTGTCAGGGTTTGGAACAATGTAGGAAACAGACACTAACGAGCCCCACCGGGCGCTACATGCGTTCTCAAGGGCGGTTTTTACTGCGCATCAAACAAAAATGCACACTCACCAAAAACCAGTCAAGGCACCGGAAGCGCTGGGCAGGAGGGTTGCAGGGGCAGACCGCGGGCCTTAGCCCGGAGCCGTGCCGTTTCAGGACTCACATGGGCGAGGCAGGCAGAGTCAGGGAGACGGCTCCCAAGCAAGGGCGCCTGATCTGTGGTGAAGGTCACCGGCAGTGGGGGGAGTCCACCTTGCCAGCAAGGGGCACCGGGTGAGTGGGGGACGCAGGCTGGGAAAAGGTCAGTCCCGACTCTGGCTTTTGTCCTCTTGGCCTTGCGTCCAGAAGGCAGAGCGCAGCGCCCCTCAGGGAAGAGCTTCATCAACTGGGCTCCATTAAAAATTGAAGCTGCCGTTGATCAGCAGACACCAGAAGAGCAAAAGGTCCGACCCACTCCTGGAAGGCATTGGCAGCAACACACACACACACACACACACACACACACACACACACACACACACATGCACACACATGCACGTGCACACCCCACGAGTGACTCAGACCCGCAGCACAGAGCAGGCTTCAAACGCAGTAAGAAAAACAGCAGTGGGCAACCTGGCCAAAAAGCAGAATAACATTAAAAAGTGAGCATCTCGGACGTCCAGCACACCCGGAAAGTCACGGGGCTTCACAGGCAAAAGCGACCAACGCAGATGCATGTGGGGTCTGTGAAAGACGGCCCTGGAGCCTCGAGGTGGCCCAGTGTCTCCTGGGTGGATCTGTGGGGGTGTTGGGGCAGGTCTCATCCTGCTGCCCAACCTGGGAAGCCCCAGGGCAGAAGACTGCTGTGGGAGGCCTGGCCCGTCGGGGAGGACTTGGGCACTCCTACCGGGGACACGCCACCGTGCCAGGCTTGCTCTACCGAGGGGGCCGTCCAAAGAAAGCATGGCCCAAGTGCTGTGACCCAGCTCTAACTTTCTGGGCTATGATTCCAGGTCTCTCTCCAAAAGGAAATGACCAACCAGTCTAAACAGCCAGAACCAACTTAAGACTGGATTAAAGTGCAAACACTAATGGACTCTCTAAGACGCTATGCTAACGCAAGAACGGGGGGCACACGAAGACTCCTCGTAGGGCTCACGTCACGTGGTCATGAGAATGCGGAACGCCAGACCCCCAGGTGCAGAGGGCCCATGGCCCCTGAGGACATTGGCAGCTGTCACCCCCGGACTGGGGTGAGCAGGGTCACTTGATGTTACTTATGTAGGCATGTCAGTCAGGTACCAAACTCTGCAGAACAGGGACACCCAGGTCCCAGGGCACTGGACGATAGCCACAGCAAGAGAAGAAAGTCCACTCTCGTAAATCCTTCGCTCACAACAGACCCTAGCGAACCCCCCAGGAAGCCACCATGCCCACCATGAGGCAAACATCCAGCCGCTTTGGCGGCCCCCAACCTGGTCCTGAGCGTTCCCACCCTGGAAGTGCTTGACAGCCTGAGCAGAAGAGACCAGCTGCCGATCAGGCGGCAAGCCACGGGTGCCGGGGAGATGTGGCCACCCCACTGGGTGGCCTGGCTGTGACTACCGCAGGGCCCAGGCACACTCCCAGCACATGGGCACGGTGGGGGCAGGCAGAGGCCAGGGTGCTGGCCAGATCCTCCTGAGGCATCATTCTCTGCCCCTGAAGGCCCAGCGAGGACTCCGCATGGCCAGTAAGGGCCCAGGCAGGGCGGTCTGTGCACACCTCCAGGGCCTCAGTGGCTTCTGCCTCTCAGGAGCCTCTAGAATAGGCCAGGAGCCCACGCGCCACTCGTGTGGCCCTAGCAGAAACCTTGTCATCACGCTTGGACCTCTGCACCACGCTTGCCTCGGCTCAGCTGGGGACACAGACACAGGGGCACGCCCGCTCACGGGGGTGTTTGTCCCCGGGCTCACAGGAGAGAGCTCCACAGAGTGTGGTCCTGTGTCGCACAGCAGCCAAACTCACAGAGCCACGGCTCCAGTAGGTGGACAGGGCCATGGGCGACTTCCCGAGGAGCAACCCCGGGCCCCACAGGATACGTGGCTGCTACACCTCTCGATCTCGTCCTGTCCTCCCTGGTGTGACAGGCACTCCCTTCTGCCTCTCCTCGAGACAGGATTCCTGCTCAAACACTTGCTTTGGTAAAAATAGCTGCAGTAACCGATCATTAGAGCAGGCCTGCATTTTAGCCCACCCTTTCTTCTTCTCTGGCTTTCAAATTGGCACCTTCGCATTTCACAGAAGACAAAAGTGCATCTTCAGCCCGGTTCCCATCAATAGTGTGGGCCACGGTGGGGGGGAAGAGGCAGGCGGCTCCAGCGGGCCGGGCTGCCAGCTGGGGTGCTGCTAGGAGCTTGGGCCCAGGGGCCCTGGCCAGAACCCTGTGGAGTCCTCTGCACAACAAAGGCTTCAGACCCTCTGCCTGTGGCCTGGAAAGAAGACGCAGATTTCTGCATCACAGCTCTCTGAGGGCTGCGGCTGGTCCCCAGCCCCTCTGACGCCTGGGGCTCTGAGTCCCTCCAGCATCTGAACTGACCTCCGTTCCCGTCAGCACCCGCACGGGGGTCCCATCCTCCCTGCTGGCCTCTGCGCAGAGTAGGTGCCCCCTGCAAATGCTCCTCAGGTCACCCGGTGAGAACCCCAGCCAGCCAGACTTCAGGCCAGGCCTACTCTGGTGTGTCCTGTGGGTGTCGGGGGGAGGACTGTGCGCAGTGTGTGTGTGAAGGGCGAGTGTGCATGTGACTGGCACATGGATAGTGGCCACCCTGGCATCTGGCTGGCACCCAGCCCCGACTCTGAGCCAGGCAACCCTCCGCTCGGCCTTCCTCAGGGACCCGTCCTGCCCCAGCTCCTCAGCACCACCCACGGCTCCAGCTGGCCTGGAAACACACAGAGGCTGCTGTGCTTGGGGGCGGCCTTCTTGGCGATGGCTGCTCAGAGCAGGGCACAAGCCTGACCACACCCGAGAGCCACTCCCTCCTGGGAGCTGTTCCCTGGGGCCACCCCCATGCCACACCCTGTGAGGCCACATCGCAACACAGCACCTGGTGAAGCCATGCCCCACTTGAGCCACGCCCCTTTGAGCCTGATGGAGGTGCCCCATGCCACTATAGTCCCCAGCCACTGGCCGGGGGAAGCCCAGGCAGAACTGGGGTGAGGATACATCCGGGTAACCAACTCCGCATGGGGCCCAGGGGCAGGAGGGGCCCCCTGGAGACAGCAGAGTCATTCTCGCCGACACTGTCTTGTAAGATGAGGCACAGCCCCACCGCACGCGCTTCTGCCCCAAGCAGCACACTTGTCATGAGCCAGACACCATGAGGGCTCCATACGCATCCCAGAAGGTCACCCAGCGTGCATCCACACGACCGGACGCGTGTGCCATCCACAGGCTGCCCACTGCAGCCCCAAGAAAGGGGCTCTGGAACTCACAGCAACAGGGGACCCGGGCTCCTCACTGCCGCAGGGATGGTCCACCAGAGGCCCTGGGGCGCTGACCAGAGCCCAGTGCACACTGAAAAGCGGTTCATACCAACTCACCAGTCTGTGCCTGAGGTGCACAGTGACCAGGGGGGACCCCGAGAGGTTGCAGGACAGCGCGGGTGGGGGTCGCACCTCCAGGGAGATGAGAGGGCTGGCGGCAGACAGCAGGCCGTCTCTGCAGCTGGACGTCACGGTAATCCTGAGAAATAAGGGGCCTCAGTCGCGCACCTTGTCTGGCCAGCCGTCCAACCTTGGCAGCCACCTGTTTGTCTGGATGCCCTCTTGCGATGACCCCGTGGTCCGTGCACAGGAAGTCTGCTGCCTCAGTTCCCTCCAGGTGACCCCTAGCCCAGAGCAGGCCCTTCGTCTAACCAGCGCCCCAGCCATGCCCAGGGAGGCCTGAGGAACCTAGGCAAGGCAGCTGGACAGAGGCCCCTTCTCTGGCCGACACCTGCCCTAAAGGATGAGGCCCAGGAGCGCGGGCCATCAGCAGGGAGAGTGGCCGGGCAGGGCACCCATTCCAAGGAGAGGCCTGGCAAGGGGTCCAGGGCCGCTGCCCACAGGACACTAGGTCTAGCTGCTCCTAAAGCCGGGTGCCTGGGGCGCTGTCCGAGTACGTGATCCAATGAACCCCTCTGCCTCCCACCAAGGCACTCCTGGAACCCAAGCTGGGGTCCTGGGGGTGACGGGCGCCTGGCCCCTCCCCCAGCTGGCCTTCCCCAGCAGACCTGAACACCATGTCTGCAGACTGCATTTTCCCATGCCCACAGTGACAGTCACCGGTCACCCTGACTGCTGTGCTGGAGCTTGTCACTACCCCGACGCCTACACAACACATCGGGATGGAGGAGCCCATGTAAAATCTGAAAAGTTGGGGACCCCTCCTCGGATGGCACAGGACATAGTGTGGGCCTCTTGTATGCTGCGACCCCCACAGGCCATGAGGCATATTGAGGCTCAGACCTGTTACCCCCAAACAGCCCTGCCCTAGAGGAGGCACCGAGCACAGCCACCACCACAGTGGTCACATTAGCTTCACGTCACAGGCCACCCGCTGAGCTCCACGGATGGAGATGCGGACTGCCGGGCTGAGCTGCGGGAGTGCAGAGGGATGAGCTGCCCGGTGCGGTGCGTGTCCTGGGTGAACAGGGCAGGGACATCGTAGCAGGGTGAGGGCTGCGGCTGACAGGGCCCCAGCAGTCCTTACTGCTAGAAGGTGGCCCTGAAACACAGCCCAGTCCTGGGCCTCTGAGGGGTCTTTCCAGGGAGTCTCTGGGTTAATCTGTGTCACCTCTTCAGGGACACGGCTAAGGGTGGTACCCAGGGCCCTGTACATACTAGGATGCCCCTGGCGGAGCTGCGCCTGCCCAGGGACCTGGGCCCTGACCTGCCTGCTCTCTGTCCCCAGCTCCTTACATGACCGATGCCTAAGGGCTGAATGGACCCGCCCACAGGGGTGATGTCTGCCTTCCTGCCTTCCACAGATGTAGACAAGGAGACTCACAGAGGCTCAGCCACCGCCCCAAGGCCACCCGGGCAGGAAGCATCCTCCCAGGGCTGAGCCTGACCCCCTTCTGCAGCGTGCCCCGGGGTGTAAGGCTAGATCCCAATAGGTCTCTGCGGTTGGCCCAGGGCCAGCCCAGCGCCCTGCTGTCAGACCTCCCGGAGAGACTCACAGCGTGCTGGCCGGGTGGATGTTGCTGACGTAGTAGTGCATGGAGTGGTAGAGAAGGCCCACGACCGAGGTCCAGGCTGGGGACAGAGAGAGGCCAGGACACTGTCAACACAGTGGGCACAGGAAGCACACGGTCCCGACCTCCACGGCTCTTCCACCCCTCAGGCAGTCTGAACAGAGCCACCCCCACGAGCCAGGACTGCCCAGGTCCTCCACAGAGGCCGAAGGCGCCCACAGGCCCCTTTCCCAGGGGTAGGCAGGCAGTGGAGGTGTGGAGGAACCTGAGGCCTGGGGCAGGGAGGCTGAGGGGCCAAGATTCACTTCTCCTGACCCAGGAGGATGGGGTCCCAGGTGGCCAAGGTTTTACATGAACTCAACCCAGCCATGGGTCAGGGAACTGGACTTGGGTTACCATGGGTGGACGCCAAGTCTGACAAAGCCCTGCCGGGCACGACTGTCCTGTGTGGGATGGGTAGCCCACCCACCCACTCAGCCAGGAAGGGCTAAGCCCAGCAGGGACAGCATGGCCAGGCTCCCTGAACCGGGATTTCACACCAGGGTCAGCTGTGTGCAGTGAATGCTGGGGTCCCCTGGGCTTGGAGAAGGGCACTGGGCCCTCAGGCAGCCCACGTGACACTCACCTGGGCCACGGAGGGCCTCAACCGGAATCTCAATGTAGCTGTCCCCATGGGCCGGGAAGCGGTAGGGAGCCACATTCAGGGACCTCGGGAGGAGCTTGGCCACGGAGAAGTCTGTGGAAGGGACCATGGGCAGGGGTCAGCTCAGCAGCACTGGGCTGCAGTCCTTAGGGCTGCAACCCCCCTCTCTCTCTCTCTGTGTGTGTGTCTGTCTCTCTCTCTCTGTCTCTCTGTCTCTCTCTGTCTCTCTCTGTCTCTCTCTGTCTCTCTCTCTCTCTCTCTCTCTCTCTCTCTCTGTCTCTCTCTCTCGATCTTTTTGAGACAGGGTCCCACCACAGAGCAGCTCAGGCTGGCCTTGAGTTCACTTTGTAGCCCAGGCTGGTCTCAAATTCACAAGCTCAGGGACCAGGCAGGCTCCAGGAAATGACACATCTGACCCAGGCAAGTACACGCTGGCCTGGAAACTATGGGCAGCCACACTGCCACAAGGTGGCCTTCTGTGGGAGCTAAGCATCTGGCCACGGCCACTCTGTATGAACATCCGACTCGGAATGTGCCTGGGAAGACGCAGAACAGGAAGCTACACGGCTGCCTGCAGGGACAGGGGTGCTTGCTCTGCTGGCAATGCCAGCCACCCCCAACTCCAAAATCTGACTCTGGGGCCACCCTGATAGCTCAGTGGGCCAAAGCGTGTGCTTAGGCAGAGCGCAGCAGCCGGGGTTCAATCCCTAGCCTACCGTGCCAGCCTTGCCATCTAAGATGGCGATTAAGACTAGGTGTGGTGATATGTGCCTGTAATCCCAGTACTTGGGAGGCTGAAAACAGGAGAATGACTACGAGTCCAATCTATGTAGTGAGACCCTGTAGACCCTGCCCTAAATACAGAAGAAAGAAAAAAAAAAAAAACCCTGACTCTGCTGTCTCCTCAGACACCAGGGAGCAGGTTCCCACCATCCCAAGACAGGAAAGTGGCTCCTATGTCACCCAGAACCGTGCAGGGGCCTCTGGGCTGAGACCCTGCCCCAATTCCAACAGGAAGACAGTGAGGTCTCCCTTGTCTCTGGGTGTGGCACTGGAACCCACAGCAAGCCCAACACCCCTGTGCCCCTTTACCGGCACCACCCACCCCGCCAACTATAGTCACCTGCCACAGGAGAGGAGCCTGTGAAGGTGACCTGGGGCTTGCTGCTGTGCAGCTTGAAGGACACGTGGCCCAAGACCACGTCGATGGTGTCGATGAGGCCTGGCACCAGGGCCTGGTCCTGGAAGACAAGCAGTGTGAAGTCACCTTGGCCACTCTCCAGCCCAAGCCTAGAGGGGCCCAGTAGACGCTGCCCCTGTGTGGCTGGGAGCCAGGTCACGTGTTTCAGCCATCACCCTTAAAGTCACACAGGACGAGGAGGCCGTCTCAGCCCCACACCACCCCTGACACTCCTGGCCTCCTCAAGCCTGCCATCTGCACAGGCACACGCCTGGGACAATCCAGTGAGCTTGACACGGTGCCAAGGCCAAGTCTGGCCTTCTCCTGTGGGCTCCTGGCCTGACTTCCACCACGTGGAATCCAACATGGGGGCTGCTTGCTGGCGTGTGCCGGTAGAAGTGGGTGTGGCCTTTGCACACCCTCCACGCATACTAGAGCCCGTAGGGCACCGGGGCTTCAGGTCTGTGACACCAGATTCAAGTACTTTGCCTTCAAACCAGAAGCCCCTCTGCCCAAGTCCCCCGCAGTCCTCCAGGGACTCCCTGTCTGAGGCCTTCATACAGCCTCCCTCCAAATCACAAGCCTGGTGGGATGTGCACACAGAGGAGAATTTGTTTCTAGTTAAGGCTGGCTTGGTATTATATGCGAACCCTTTCCTCCCATCGGCCTAACCTCCCTCCTTGGGAAACTCTTCCAATAAAAAGGCCGTAGGAATGCTGTTCGGTCCTGAACCTAGACGGGGCGGAGCTATTGCCCCAGCAGGCCGGCCCTTCCTGAGGTGCAAGACCTGAGGGTCGGGACAGTGCGCACCTCACTATGCCACGCCTCTGCGGCTTTCCCAGCTGAGGCCCTGAACCAGCTGCTCCTTCCTCGCCTCAGCCCACACCCTGGGAGTCACAATGGCCGCAAAGGGACACAGCCAGGGTCCCCGGGGTCAGAATCAAGGACACAGGTTCTATCAAGGCTCTCGTGACCGGCAGGGGGCTGAGCAGAGTACTCCACATCCCAGGGATCCTGACGGGAACCAGGCCTGTGACCGAGTGCAGATCCGTCTGTGTCCGCGGGAGCTGAACCCCGGGCCCCAGGCTGCGCAGTGGCTGGGAACCGTCCGCACCCAGTCTCTGCTTGCTGATGACTTTTAGTCTCGTGCATTTTTATTCTCCACATTTCCCAGCCTTCCCACAGCCATTTATTGATTTATGCTACTTGTAAGTAAGGGAAATCAGTGCTTTTTTAGAAATCAAATGAAACTTTCAGCTCCCTCAAATCGTTTCCAGGGAGCAGTGAGGAGAGGATCTCCGCCTCCCAACTTACAGAGCCCAGATCCTCAGCTCAGATTCCCTCGACCCAGTTATGGTTCAACATCAGGCACCTCTGATTGGTGTGGGGGACCGAGGGGGCGGAGGAATGGGAGGCCCGGCCCACCTCCCGGAGGAGGCGCCTGGCCTCTTCCACCCAGTGTGCGGATGCCTGCGGGCCAGGCGCCAGGCTGCTCCCACGTCCTCACGAGGGGCCGATCTAGGCCACGTGGGGTGGAGAGGTGCAGTACTCCCCTAGGGGACCTAAATTGGCCGTGCTCCGCCTCTGGTGTGTGTCTTCAAGGTCATGTGCTTGCTCTCACCTCTGACGCCACCGTCCAGCTGGGCAGCAGCAGCACCTCGCCCACGGTCCACAGGAAAGTCTAAGGATGGTAGGGTAACACTGTTAGCCGCACAAGAGCCGGGGTCCCCGACCCCAAGACCCCGACCCACCAACACCTGCTCCCGCAGCACCGCCCCTAGAGCGTTAAGGCTTGAGCTGCATCTTCCAGCTGCGCCTGAGCCTCCGCGAAAGGACAACGCCCCCCATCACGGTGCCCACCACTGGGGCCACGGGTGTGGCTGGGGGAGGCACGCCAGTAATCCCAGCACTCAGGGAGGCTGAGGCAGGAGGTTTGTTGCGAGTTCAAAGCCAGCCTGGGCTACACAGTGAGTTCAAGATCAGCCTGAACTATAGAGTGAGACCTTGTCTGAAAAAGAAGGAGAAGGAGAAGGAGGAAGAAGAGGAGAAGGAGGAGAAGGATAAGGAGGAGGAGGAGGAGGAGGAGGAGGAGGAGGAGGAGGAGGAGGAGATGACACAGGTCGACCAAACTCCTGAGCTCCATGGTGCTGGTGCACTGTGGTCTGCCCATGAGGAACCCAAAACCTGACTTTTATGCCTTTTAACGCCAGGCTGTGGACTAGCCAGGGCTGGCCCTGGTCCACACGACACAGGCACCAAAGAGCTTTACCTTCGTAAGATTCAGTGCTGTTTCTTCCGAGAGAGACTTATTGGGTAGGCTGAGGGACATGTTCTGAAGGTAACTCAGTGCGACTCTGGGCTGGGAGAAGCCCTTTCCTTCCTCTGTCAAGCTGGCTATGATGAGGTGGTAGGCATCTGTGGGCATCTGAAAGAAACCAGCCACCTTAGTTCCCAGGGAGAACCAAAGCCAGAGGTCCTGCAGGGGTTCTGCCACCCTGTCGTGGGCCCAAGGCATTTCAGCCCACGGTGACAGCGACACTCACCAGCATGCCATGGCTACTGTGAATGGCCCGCATGTATCCTCATTTCATTTGTGTAAGAGGAAAGGAGCCCTGTGATGGATGGCTTGGGCATGGGTGAGAACCAGCGTCTGGCCCCAAGGGGACTCTTTGGGTTCCCGCCCTGCGGCTGAGCCCTCAAGGGGGGCAGCCCTTTGGCTGTAGACGCTAACCTGCAAAGGTGAGGCTCTCTGCACAAATCCATCCTTTCTTTGGGAATCAAAAGAAAAGGCCCAATGGGAGCTGAGCCCAGGGCAGGAGGCCATCGGCAGTCTGCCCTCCCTGCCAGGAGGAGGTTCCTGCAACAGGACTGGGCCAGCTGCCTTCTGGAGCCTCCCCCCCATGAAACACTGCCTCCCTCTGTTGGTTATTTCTCTCCAGTACCGGGGAAGAGATAGCCAGGGGCCCCAAGATTCACCCTCCCTGCTCATGGCGCAGAAATACAGCAGGGGACCAAAGGAAAAGCAAGAGACTCACCATGGTGCCAGCCGTCGGCGGCGTGACACTGGGCAGTGTGGAGGACAGCCAGCCATGCTTTCCTGGAGAGGACAGACAGTGCTTGAGGTGGGACCAAGACCTCGTCACCCTGTCTGATTTTTTTTTTTTTTTTTTTGGACAGGGTCTTGCTGTGTAACACAGGGTGGTCTTGAGTTCCTGGCAACCCTCCTGCCTCGGCCTCCTGAGCGCTGGGATTACAGATGTGCACCGCCACACCCGGCTTATCGCCCTGTTTGAATAAGGGCCATCCTACTCAAAAGTTTACCAGCTTGAGACACACCAGACAGAGCTGGGAATGCCTTCAGTAGAAATATGACAGGAAAGACACGGGCTAATAAATCAGCCTAATGGGTAGATTATATGGATTTTCCCGGCTCACATTATTCTTCCATTTATATTCTGAATTGCTTTTGCACACCATTCATGTGAGTCATCACATAAAGAGATGATTTTTATGCAAGGTGTCACCGATTTAAAACAAATAATGAAAAACAGGTTTCAGTTGCACCCAGACTAGCAAGAGGGAAAGATGCAGGACTGGGACTCACTGAGCAACGACAGGCAGGGTCCTGGGAACCGTCCCTCGGGGAAGGGGACATGAGGTGACCCCAGGGGGCAGTGCGGCAGGTGGGCATCCCCTCCCGTGGGGCCCAGGCCTCTGTACTGGGGAGGCCGGGCAGACGATACCTCACCCAAGAGGCCTGAGGAAATGGCCTCACCAGCCTTGCTGGCCCCTGGTGGCCGGCGGAAACCAGAGGTCCTAGAGGCCACACAGAGGGAGATCGAGGCCTCAGACCCTGCGACGCCCGTTCCTCGGGCCCACGTCACACCGTGACTGTGCGGCAGGAAGGGCCATCGGGCTCCGCGGGGCTGAGACTACAGGTGGCTGAGGAGATAGATGGGAGACCCGGCCTCATCCCAGCCCTGGGCCCGGCCCTGTAAGCAGCTGCCTCACTGGCCTTTCTGATCTATCCCAGTGGCAGGGCCTGGCTAGGACCTTTGCAGGAAACAGGACCATGCCACATGGAGGAGATGCTGTGCCACACCCAGGAAAGAGGGTCCCTGGGACAGGCCCCTCCAAGAAAGAAGCTCTCCAGGCACCTGTGAGGGGTGTGTGTGAGGACAGTGTCTCCAAAGTAGGCCGAGAGGCAGTAGGCGTTTATACCATGCCTGGAGCACCGAACTGATGCGATAGGGACCCTTCTTTGGTTTCTCAGAAGTGACTTCTGGCTGCCCCAAGCACAGCCCACAAAGATGGGTATCTGAGCCTCATCTGCTGCGCAAGGCCCTGCCTGGCACTCCCCTGTGTCCTGCAGAGCTGGCACTCCCCTGGCTCAGTGCCCCCAGCTATTTGGGATAGTCACTCCCCAGCCTGCTGTGGGCCTCCACCACATACATTTCCAAGCCCGAGTGACAAAAGTGAGGAAGGTAAATGGCTCACTCTTCCAGGAATCCCAGCACCCGGGAGGCTGAGGCAGGAGGAGCCTGGGTTCAAGCCCAGGTTGGGCAACTTTGTGGTTTAGCAAAACCATGAGTTCCTCAATCTTAGCAACAGGGCTGTGTTTTGAAGTTCACTGGGATGTCACTCACACCTGCCACACTGCCCGCTGTGACAGGAGGGTGAGGCAGACACGGGAACAGGACCTGGGGCGTTTGCACTGACCCACAGCCGCTGAGAAGTACATCCAGACCTCCTCGGGGGTCAGCGCCCGCTCCCAGAAGATGAACTCGTCGAAAGCGCCGTTCTCATAGCACGTGGCCTGGTCCTGCTCGGATCTGATCACGAGGCTGGTGCTGGGCTCCCCGTAGCTGTGCGACACCTTCCCGAGGGGCTGGGATGTGCTCAGGGTACCGTTGATGTAGACTTTCAGGCCTTCCTTGGAGTTCCACGTGAACAGGACATGAGTCCAGTAGGGACCTGGAAGAGAAGAGGACGGCAGCTGTGGCGCGGTGGGACGGGTCTTACAGCGTGGATCTGGCTCTCGGGCGAGGACTCCCTTTCCACCTCACTGCTGACTTGGGGAGCCCCGCGCAAGGTGCAAAGCAGGGACCGGCATGCCTCAGAGCATGGGGAAGAAGCTGTCCTCGTGCCTCCTCCCTCAGAGGTAGATGGAGGAGACGGCTACTTCGATACAGGCGTCACAAGAGCAAACCTCTGCGAGCCAAGGGACCAAATGCTTTCTAGAAGGCAGGGCCCAGCCTCAGTAAGCAAGTATAGCAGGACAGAAGGACACAAGGCTGGCATGCAGGGGCCGGTTGTTTTCCTCTACACCAGCGACGAGCAAGTGTAAATGTACAGGTTTAAAGAACCCACATCATCACTTCCATTAGCACTGTGAGAAAGACCGTCTAGGGCTTAGGGATCTAGGTGTATGTCTAGCATGCGTGAGATCTGAGGAAAGGTGCCTAGCTCTCAGGCAGCGGTTCTCAACCTTTCTAATGCCGTGACCCTGCAATACAGTTCCTCATGTTGCGGTGACCCCAAACCAGAAAATAATTTTGGTGGCTACTTCAAAATTGTAATTTTGCTACAGTTATGATTCGGAATGGCTTTAGGCAACCCCTGTGTTTTGGTTGTTCGACCCCTACCGGGGTCTTGACCCACAGGTTGAGAACCGCTGCTCTAAGGCAAGAAGCCAAATGGGAACTAAATAAGCGGAGTGACACTCCATCCTCGTGGGTAGGTGGACCCAGCCATGCCGAGATGCCGGGTCTCTCCAAGTGGATCTAGACACGCAATGCGATTCTGAGGCAGATCTCAGCAAACGATCTGTGGGCAGCAACAAGCAGATTTCTAAAGTTTCTACGGAAAGGCAAATACCAAGAAAATCCACAAAACATCGAAGGAGCGAAACAGCATCAGAGGACTGAGCCCTGCTTTGCAGGCCCGCTCAACAGCTACAGTGATCAGCCGCCAAGGGAGTGTGGCTTGGGCTGGGAGACCAGAGAGCCGGAAGAGACCACCAGGGAGAGGCCAACACAAGTGAGGGTGCTGGGCCTTATGTCTGGGCATCCCCCTCTCCAAGCCTCGTGGACTTGTATGTGGGACTCTCGGGAGTAACTGGATCCTGAGCGTGTGACACCAGGTGAGGCCACTGATGGGATTGCAGCTGAGTGCGGAGCGGGGAGGCGGAGCCTGTGAAGGAGGCGGAGTCTGTGAAGGAGGCGGAGCCTTGAAGGAGGCGGTCCCTGGGGGCGTGGCCAGCGACAGTCTGTCTCCCTCCTCCGCTCCATCCCTCGCTGCTTCCTGCCACCCTGCCCTGGAATGTTCTCCTCTGCCATCCCCTCTGCCATGCCGCCATACCTAGGAGCCAGGTGGCCATGGACTACACTCCACTCTTTGAGCCAAAATAAGCCTTTCCCTTTTAAGTTGTGGCTGTTGGATATTTTGTGCCAGTAACTAAGACAGTAGAGCAGGCTACTTGGTAGCTAACAAAGGAGCAAAGGCAATTCAAGAGAACCAAAATAGCCTGTTTAGCCAATGGCACAAGAACAACTGGATATTCAAGTACAAAAATAAAAAAAGAAAGAAATCTAGACACAGACTTCATCACGACAGCAAACCAAAGTAGACGACAGACTCAAATATAAATGTAAAACTAAGCCGGGCATGGTGGCACACGCCTGTAATCCCAGAACTCAGGAGGCTGAGGCAGGAGGATCAGTGTGAGTTCGAGATCAGTCTGGGCTACAAAAGTGAGCTCAAGGCCAGCCTGAACTGCATAGCGAGACCCTGCCTCAAAAAGACAATCAATCAATCAATCAATCAATCAATCAACTTTAAAAATGCAAAACTACAAGACTTCTGACAAGAACTAATAGAAAAACCTAGATGACCAGGTGCTTGGAGACGACCTCTTTGTGGCTGTCATTCTTTGAGACAGAGACTCTCGGGCCGGCCTTGAGCTCACTGTGTAGCCCAGGCCGGCCTCAAACTTGTAGCAGTCCTCCTGCCACAGCCTCCAAGTACTGGGGTCACGGGCCTGTGCCACCACACCTGGGTGGCGATGGCATTTTAGACTCAGTCATAAAAGGCAGTGCCCGTGGAAGAAATAGCTTTTAGGCAGGGCTTTGTCACCACGAAGAACCCCTTCGCCTTAGGGAGAGATGCTGTCAGGGGAACAGGAGCATCAGGCAGAGGCAAGAGAAGAGGTTTGTGAAAGGCGCGATCATGGACGTGTCAGCGGAAGCAGGCAGAGACCTCTTGGGCCTCAACGACCCACGCAGGACAGCGTGGATGGACGCCGCCACCCACAGGACAGGGTGCCCGGGTGGGCCGTGGGTGGGCAGTGGTTGCCAGGAGACCAGTTCAGCCCCTGGCTGTGGTGCCAACCTCAGCCGTGAAGGAGCAGGCAGGGCGCTGGCTGGCCAGCATGGCAGAGACCCGCCCCGGCTCCTTGGGGGGCTGGCAGTGCCCCTCTGTGCTCACCCGGGAGAAGCTCGAGGTGAGCGGCGGGTCCCACGGGTCCCCCGAGCTGTGCGAGTGTTTGTGTCCAGATGTGGAAGGGACAGGGCAGCCCTCCCAAAGGACCCCCCCTGCCCGCAGGCTCTGTGGACCCTCCGGCAGCTACACTAGGCTCCTGTCTCAGGAGTGTGTGACTTTCTAAGAATGGGGAATCCCTGAAGATCACCTGGATTCTAAACAGGTCCAAGGCAGCATTGCCCTGACATCCGTAAGAAAAGCACATCACTTTGAGGTGCAAATGAAGAGGGTGCTGCCCTGCAGTGGGGTCCAAAAGTCTCCCAGCTGTGGGACCCTAACACAGTTCAAGTCCAGAGGGCCCGACCATCCCTGGTCTGTCGCCCCAGCCCCAGGTGCACAGGGTGAGGCTCCCCACAGGAAACGGTGACCGACCCCATGCAGAGCCCAGAAGGAAGAGCCCAAGGAAAGCGCAGGGAGCACTGCATGGGCAGGGACATTACGTGATTTCCAGTCCCAAGGACCCGAGAAGACAAATTCAGTGTATGCTGCTGCAGCTGTGTATCTTCCTGCTCGTGGGGTGGAGGTGCGCACACATAGGAAAGTGCCGGGACCCCCAAGCAGCCAGCCAGCCAGCCAGGCCTCTGCACCCTCGCATCTGTGGCTGCTCTGTCTCCCTGTGGTGGCGCTGGGCGTGGGGTGGGGATGCAGGTCCCAGGGTCACGGGCCAGGGGGCACATGGAAGGCAGCTCTGCTATCCAGGCTTTCTAGCAACTTAGCCATACAGCCACCATCGACAGGCCAGGAACAGACAGCCCTGAGTGTCCCCGAGACACCTTTGCTGGCCCTCTCCTGCCTCCACACCCCTCCCCATCTCCTGGTCACTGCCTGGGCTGTCCCTGCAGTCCACCCTGGAGTCCTCTCTCCTTCTCCAGGGTCCACTTCAGCCCTGCCCGCTTCCAGCCCAACTTCCAGCCCAGGCCAGCAGACAGCACCCATCAGGGCGAATCCAGGCTTTTCTCCACCCGGGGCTCTGCCGGCCATGTGCACCCCAACCTTCCTGGTCTCTGCCTGGCCTCCTCTGCTATTCCTCAGCCACCTTCCCCACAGCTCCTCTCAGCCAGGCAGCTTCCACCTCCTCCACAGACAGAGAGGAGGAGGAGGAGGTGGTGAAGGGAATATGTGGGAGGAACATAACTGTGTCTCGTACCCATCCAGCAGGTGACACTGTCCTTGGCACCTCCACAGCCCTGTGGCCTGGGCAGGCACATCCCTGTCCCCAAGGACCCCTCCCCAGGACCCCTGAGAGGTAGGGGCCACATCAGAGTCAGCGGTGGCAAGAGATCAGACGCCCCAGGCCGGGCTCATCACTCACCCAGCAGGCTGAAGGTGGCCTTCCATGTCATGAAGTTTACACGCGTGTGCAGCTCCACAGAGCCCTGGCTGCCGCTGGAGCAGACCTTGAAGGCTTCGGAGATCACCTGTCCCCTGTACATGGAAGGGGCTGGCTGGGACTGCTCCTGCTGGATCTTCCAGAAGAAGGAGAAGGTGACCCCTGTGGAGAGAAGGGGCAAGAGGGGCATCGCTGCTGTGGTTCAGGGCGCCTTCCTGGGAGCCGAAAGGAAGCAGCTCGGCCTGAGCAGCTCGGCACTGCACCGGCAGGGCCAAGGCCTCACCCCTCACTGCTGGCCTGAGGACCCGTGGAGCAGGACACAGACCGGGACGTGCAGGGCCACAGCGTACACACAGAGACACCGTGCCACTCCAGGCCACGCCTCAGAACTACAGCTATAAGCACACATTACAAAGAAAGCCCCCCCCCCGCTTGCAACAGGCTGTAAACATCTGCAGAACTCTGCCTGCCTGTGTCTGAAACGCACCGCTAGCTTGTCATCCTTATGTCTGCACAGCGCGGCCTCCTAAACGGGACACACGGGTTTGCTTAGACCGCACCCTTGTGAGGAGTCTTGAGGTTTTCATCAAAGTCTTGAAGGAATCTTCCAAAGAGAACCCGAGGTGAAAGCCTTTGCACCTCCCTTCCATACAGGAAGCCTTAGAACCGGGTCTCCGCGGGGAGCGCCTGTCACACAGAAGGTGCACTTTGAGGGTTTTGATGTCTGTGGCTGCTCATTTCTGGGCAGTGATCACCGCTGGCAGTGACAGTGCTGAGGATCTTCAAGGGCAGGTGCTTTGCAGGCCCATGCCGTAGGGGACCCACAGAGCAAGGTCCATGCTCCAGTCGTAGGCGTCCACAGCTGGGTCACGGTGTTGTGGGGGACAGGCCTTGGCCTGGGGCTTGCCTCGGCCGCACTTGGCTCACTTCTGGCCGTGTCTTCAGTGAGGCCAGGGACAGCAGCCACGGAACCAGCATGCGCCTCGCACCCTCACCATGCACCCCTAAAGGGGCGCATCACGCAGGCCCCACGATGGTGCCCACAGCTCCACAGCCACCCTGTGGGCCTCGAGCCCCCTGCAATCGCGGATACCTGGGAAGCAGCCGTTTTCTAACCCTGGTTTGGGGCTTCTTCATTCTGTCTTTTTACATGAAAGGAACCTCGAGATCTTTGCATGGCCCCAGTGCGAAAAAGCTGATCGCAGACGTAATAGGCACGCGGCCGTACATGTGTGCACCTGCGGGGCCTTCACGCATACAAGCTTTAGAGAAAAGACTGGAAGGACCCAGACCTTCCTGAGCCCCTGGGAGCTGCCAGTGTGGAATCGAAGGCGAAGCAGGTCCCCCAACAAGGACACACGGTCATCACAAGTGATGTCGCCACAGAGGCCAGGGGCAGGGGCTGGGGATCCAGGCCTGGCTGGCACTTGGGCGGCCGCGGGAGGTGAAACTTGGAGCCTGGCCCCTGCCTCGGGCTCCGTTGGCCCCCAGAGCAGCGATTTCACAGGGCAGAGAACGCAGCATGCCGGGAAAGTGTTATGAAACCCATTCCAGCAGATTTGTGGACGTTCGGAGTTTTTCCTAAACAACTTTATGTGAAAATTCTTTCCACTCAATTCAAGATGGTCCTGTCTTGACCAAATATCTGTCTGCCCAGGAAGCAAAGTGAAAAGCGAAAGCTCAGCGTAGCATTAGGTAAGGGTCAGGTCATAAAAATAAAGAAGTACAGCACAGGGTTGGATCCAGGTGAGCTGCAGCCCAGGTGTGGCTGCAGCCCAGGTGTGGCTGCAGCCCAGGTGTGCCTGCAGCAGCTGCTACCATCTAAGGTGTGGCCACATGCCTGCTGACGAAGGGGCTCAGAGAGGCACAGGCCCCAGTCAGAGAAGCAGCGCAGTCAGGGCCGGGGGCAGAGGGCACCGCTGTGTCAGCCCCGGGGCTGGCGCTTACCGTGAGCCCTGCAACGTGCTCCATCCGAGTGGGCAAGGAGAGGGCTTGCTCAACAGGGCAACAAGGGAACGCAAAGCCAGAAGTCACAAGGCCTGCCTGGTCATCTTGGGAGCGGGTTATAAGGCTCCACAAGGCAGAAACCGCCACCAAGCGGTGTGACAGAGGATGGTCTAGGAGAAAAGTGCTTGTGACACGCTGAGCAGATGAGAAACGTGCTCTCTTCCTGTGTAGGCAACCCCGTGTGAGGAGCAGCGCGGCTCCGGGCCGCGGCAGTGGCTGCGCACGGAGACGCCAGGCCTTCTCGGGCATGAGCTCTCTATCCTCTAGAGGCTGTAGCCACCAGGCTGGGGAGGGGGCCAGGCCCCACGGAGGGGCACACAGTCTCAGGGCAGAGGTGGGACCGGGCTGCTCTGAGGGCAGAGGCCCTTGCTGGGTGCCCTGGGAAGGCAGGGACCCTTGGCCAGGAGACGCAGACTTGACAGTAGGGTGGCCAGCATCTCTGGGTACTGTGGGCACCTAGGAAGGTCTCCATGATCCAGAAACCTTCGGGTACCCAGAGCCCTCCCCTGGCCATGCCGTAAGCCCTGGCCAGAGCCCTGCAGATCCTGGTGAGCAGCGTGAGGACACAGAGTCCACGCAGTACATGGGGCTGAGGACGGTGGAGGAGGGCAGGCACCACTGTGTGTGGGGAGGGGAAGAGTGGGTGAGGGGCACCGCAGAGGGGCAGCAGGGAGTTGATGCTGACAGGACTCATGCGGGCCTCCAGCCGGGTGCCAGCAGGAGACAGGAAGAGGAAGCCGCATGCACCAGACTCACGGACAGGCAGACAGCAGGGACACACGGATCCCAGGCGCACAGCGACCCCAGGGACACAGGGATCCCAGGGGCACAGGGGCACAGGGACCCCAGGGACACAGCGACCCCAGGGACACAGGGACCCCAGGAATACAGCGACCCCAGGGACACAGGGACCCCAGGGACACAGTGACCACAGGGACACAGCGACCACAGGGACACAGCGACCCCAGGGACACAGGGACCCCAGGGACACAGGGACCCCAGGGACACAGGGACCCCAGGGACACAGGGATGTGGGGCCTGAGCTCCCCCTGTTACAGTTCACCTGCAGCCAGGGAGATACCAGCACCTGCAGGGGCTCAGGGCTCCCCGGTTGCCTCCCAAGGCACTTTCAAGCTCCCCAGCTGGGGACCGCACGGGACAGTAGCTCTGGAAGGACATGGACATCTGCTGGGGCCCAAGAGGCTGAGGGCGGCTGCAACTGTGCAGCTTCCTTCTCACAAATTCCTCAAGAGCTCCCTGGACAGCCATCATCTCTGAGTAGGAGGGGACGACGCTGGAGGAGACGGGACGCAGGGGAGCAGGGTCTCTGTGAGAACCGGGGTCCTCCAGGGACAGCTCCTTAGGAAGCGTTCATGCCCCAACCCTGACTCCAAGTCGTTCTTTAATGCAAACAGGCACAGCAACCACAGAGGACCTCGGGCTGAGGCCCTTTATGCCCACACGCTGGCCTTGGCAGAGCAGCACTATGGGCCTATGTCCCCAGCAAGCAGTGCTGCTCAGCACATCTGGGAGGGCCAGCCAGGCTCTCGGGGATCTCAGTCACCGCCTCCGTCCCCACTGCACTGTGAGCTGCTCTCGCGCCCTCAGCGCCTTGCAAGCTTCCAAGCCGGCTGCTTCAGCTGCACAGCCACCATGAGAACACACTTCTGAGGAGCGGTCTGCACTGCTGGGAGGAGTGGCCCTATGCTTTACCTCGGCAGACGCCAGGCAGCTTGGTGCTCTTGGGCTCAGAAGTACAAGCTGACGGAGACCACGGCAGTCAAAGAAAGGACACGGCAAACCGAGTACACCTGCCCACGGCCCCAGCGCCCCAACACCCCACAGATGTGGACACGGAGAGGCACCACCTGCAGTCCAGGCCCACCAGGCTGTGAAGCAAGGAGACTTGAGGCTGGTGAGCCACGCGCAGGCAGCAGCCCAGGAGTGGGTCCTGGGCAAGGCCTGTGGCGCCTCCCGCCACCCTGACCACGCTGCAGCCTCGCATCTGAAGACGGGCAAGTTATCGCTCGCACACACGAGCTCAGGGCTCAAAGAGGGCAACCTCAGCAGCCGCTCTGGAACAATACCCCTGACAGAAAGCCACTGCTCTAGGAAAAAGAGAAGCACAAGGGCCGCAAACAGCCCCTTGAGGAGCAGTCAGGGTGGGCCAGAGTCCTCGGGGTCCACGCCTCAGGGGCTGCTCTGATCGGCTTGTTTTACACATAAGAAACTCGACTCGAAGTGCAGAGCTGATCAAGGGGCCACGGAGAAAGCCGGCCACTGAGCTCTGGGGGCCTTGAGGGGTTGCGAGATGCTATATGGGGACCGCACAGGGTCCACACCAGACTGCAGGGGCTCTGGGACCCTGGAAACCCTTTAACATTTGCTTGTCTCGGCCACAGCAGATAATTCAGTTTTGCCACCTGCCACCTGCCAAGCCCGGCATGGCCAGAGACCAGAATGAGCTCGAGAGCCTCCTGCTCTCCCCTCAGCTTCTCAGCAAACTTTTAGGGGCTCTCCCTCAGGCCCTGTGGCCTCCCTCACACTGGTCCCCTGGGATGGTTCTGGGGCTGCAGGGCCGCCCCACCCTTCCCCGAGCTGGGCCAGGGATGGGACTGCTCTCTGGCTTTCCTGCCACCGTCCCCAGCCCGGGGCTTCTGGGGTCTGGACAGGGGATCATCCCAGGGGCTCCTGGATGTTGGCATCCAGTCCCACTGGGGTCTGCAGGCCCAGCCGTGGTTCTGATCTCAGAGTCTTGGAGATGCCCAGAGCTCCCAGGGGAACCTCCTGTATATTTCTGCCTCGTCGTCATCTCTCATGGAATGGTGCTCATCTTGACCTGAACCCACACGACTGACCCATAGTCAAGAGGCCATGGAAGTCCTGAGCCTCCACAGGCCCTTGGGAGCTTCTCTCCCTCAGGAAGTAAGCATTTCCATGCTGCTGAAAAGAGGAAACCCTGTCGGCCCGAAACTAGCCTGGTCGGCGACAGTGAGCAGCTAGCTACCCATCTCGGATCTGCCTCATCGGAATCAGAGACCCCGGGACAGAGGAGAGGATTCCAGGGTCTCCCCACTCCATGCTGGGTGCACCCAGGGTGTCAGCCATAGCTGGCAACCGCAGCCACCAGCAGGGTTCACAGGCAAAGGCCTGTCCCACCCAGCACCCACCCGAGCCAGAAATACCAAGGCAGGAGCCACACCCGCATTTTCCTCCCCACAAATGCCACAGCCAGTCCCAATCCCCGTGGAACACTGCCATGCCTGTTTTAGGAGAGGTATTTCTCTTCCTTCACATGATTAAATCCACTGACCACACAGCTCTGCAGGAGGCACCCTGGGTCAGGGTTCAGCACCTGTGTCCCCTCCCCACTCAAGCACGGCAGTGCCACGCCTCCTGCAGCTCAGGAGCACTTCGGGGTCCGTCACCCACCATCCCTGAACAGGTGGCACCCAACAACCACACGTGAAAGCTGAGACCCAGCCATCACTCACCCGTAGGGCCGCACCGCTCCGGGAGGCTGATGCAGGAGGTGCTGCTATGGAAGAGAAGGGTCACCCCCTTCTGCTCCCAGAGGTAAATGCTCTTGTTGACCTTGGCTTCCATGAGGTCTAGGGAGACAAAGACAGACCGTGAGGCTGGGTCAGGAGGCGCGGATCTACGGACACCGGCAGAAGCTACTGTCTACCAAAGCTCGAGTTAATATTTAATTGTTGGTAACTAAACAACAGTGACTTTTATGTTTTAGTGCAGGATAATACCGACACTGCATAGCGTAGGCGTCCTGTTGGTGCAGCCTATGTGATGCTGTGACCATGGGCTTGGGGCCTGCTGCCTGCCTCGTGGGCCTGGTTCCTCCCTGAACCCCCACTGAACTCTTCAGTAGCGGGTGGGCATAGAGCCACACCTGCACCCTCTCTTCACAAGCCCCAGCCCACTTGCAGGAGGCCACAGTGCAGAAGCCACTTCAGATAGGGGACCCAGACTGCATCCAGGGTCCCAAAGGATCCTCAACTGCTAGGACAGAAGCTGCCAACCCCAGGGGGAGCCATGACCCCCCAGGCCAGCCACAGAGTGCCAGGCAGATGGACCATAGCCTCCGCAGGGAAGCTGTGACAACCCAGGTGGTGGACACTGGTGCTTTGCTGGGGACATCGAGCTCAGCTGCCTCTACTGCCCAGGCTGGGAGGACACTACAGCCCTCTGTGGGGACAGAAGCTTCAGGTGATCAGCTGGACATGAGCCACATCAGGCCTTGTAAGCTGCTGTCCCCAGGGTGGCCTCGGGTCAGCGTCCATCCTGACTGTGTAAGGAGCTGCTTCAGAAGTAGGTTGGGCTGTGCAAACCTGAACCTGGCTGTTTGTGCGCTTGCGACTGAAACCAAATCTGGCCGTTTGCTGGGCACAGTAATTGTGGAAGCCACCCACCGTGGGGACAACAGCCAGGTGACCTGCTCGGCAAAGGCTGCTCACAGCTGTCCACACCCAGACAAGAAAAATCACGGAGGCTGCAGGCCTCTGTGAGCCGCCCACCCAGGAAGCAGGAGGAGAGCTGGCTCTCGAGTCTGTCTTGGCAGACAGCGAGCTACCCAAACCCCTGGGGAGTGCGGGCCGTCTCGTCTCCCGATGGCACCTACGGCTTTTCAAATCCAGCTGCATAAGAAATGCTGATTTTGTTGTTTGTAAGAAACCAAGTTGTACATGAGGTAGCTGTAAAGCAGCTTTAATTTTGCATGCAAGAACAAACTTTTCCTCCCCCAAAGAATGCAACCTTTTTAGAAATCCCATTTCCCTGTGATTTTTTTTGTTTTGTTTTCATTTATTTATTTATTTATTTATTTATTTATTTATTCTTGTTTCAGAACCTTTATTTGTTTATTCACTCATTTTTATGGCCGGCTCAGCCTGTCCCGAGGGCAGGGCTGGCGCAGCATGTGGTGCCGGGGATTGAACTGCGGTCCCTGAAGCCACCCAAGCTTTCCCAAGCAGGCGCTTTAGACCACTGAGCCATCCCTCCGGGCCCTTGTTTTGTTTTCTTTGAGACAAGTTTTCACTGTATACTCCAGGCTAGCCTTGAACTCACAGTCATCCTCCTGCCTCAGCCTCCCAAGTACTGGGATTGCAGGCACGTGCCACCGTGCCTGGCTAAAAATCCCATTTCTGTGTTTAAGAAAGGCCTCATCCTGTGCAGGTTGTGTTGTGGAAATAAACACCCTGGGGATGGTGGAGGTGACCCTGCACCACTTCAGACAGAACTCTGTGTGGGTAGAGGCACCCTGGCCCTTTTCTTCTATTTTTTTTTCTTCTCTTTTCTGTATTAAAAAAAAAAAAAAAATCAGTACTAGAGATTGATCCCAGGGCATTTGCACTGAGACACGCCCTCAGCCCAATTTTTAATTTTTTATTACATTTCATCATTTAAAGTGATAATTAATCCCATACATTTCTTTCTTGATAAGACAAAAACAACGCCCGCTGATCTTGGCTTGTTCTCACAGTCTGAGGCCATGCTTTGTGTACTTCTGCCTCCCCAGTTGATGTTCCTTCTTACTCGGACCCTTTGCCCTCAGAGTTCTCTTGCTTTTGGGTCAGTAATTTTAACTGATACAGTTTTGTTTTCTTTTACCATTTTAAATATACATATCTTTCATTTAAAAAATCATTAAATTAGACTGGGTGTGGTGGCGCGCACCTATAATCGCAGCTCTTGGGAGGCTGTAATCAGGTGGGTGAGTACGAGTTCAGTCTAGTGGTGAGACCCTGAACACCCTACAGACCTTTCCCTAAAATACAAAAAATAAAATATATTTTAAAAAATCATTAAATTTATCTTCTTTCTCCTGGTTCCATTGGGATTTAGGGAGAATAATTTGTGGATGAACTGATTCTTTTTTTTTTTTTTTTAATTTTATTTATTTATTTATTGTTTCAGAACCTTTATTTGTTTATTCACTCATTTTTATGGCCGGCTCAGCCCACCCCGAGGGCAGAGCTGGCGCAGCATATGGTGCCGGGGATCGAACTGCGGTCCCTGAAGCCGCCCAAGCTTTCCCAAGCAGGCGCTTTAGACCACTGAGCCATCCCGCCGGGCCCATGAACTGATTCTTGATGAAGGGCAGTTCATTCTTAAAATCTGGGTAAGCTAGATATTAGTCTTAGTTTGGTCTTACATTATTTTCTTTATACTAAAACAGTTCCAGGCCAGGGAGATAGCTCAGTGGTCAAAGCGCCTGACTGGCAAGAGTGAGGACCCGGGTTTAATCCCTGGTACTGAGTGTGTGCTAGGGCCCAGCCACTGAAACCAAGCATAGTATCATAATCCCAGCCCTGAGGAGGCCGAGACAGGAGGACCAGCAGGAATACGAACTGCATAGTAAGACCCTGTAACAAATAAATAAAAAAAATTTTAAAATAAAAATAAAAACAGTTCCTTCCACATCTTCATTAACTGGTCCTTTATTGCTGATGTTTTTCTTTTTTTTTTTTTAATTTTAAGAACCTCGCTAAGTTGCCTGGGCCAGGCTTGTACTTGGGATCTGCCTGCCTCAGCCTCCCGAGTGCCGAGATCACAGGCACGCACCCCTGCACCTGGCTCGCCCTGGCTCTCTGCTGCGTGGCCTCGCCCATCCATGGTGCGTCTCTGGACCAGGACCGTGGAGTCCTGTGGAACGCAGCTCTGGGACTCACCGCACATCCACGCCAGACAACACAGAACACAGCGGACGTAAGCTCACCTACGGTCGCAGAGAGATTGGAGTAGGCAGAGTCGCTGGTGGGTACAAAGGTGGAGGCGTGGGAGGGGAGCACAGTGAGGTTGGAAGCTGGAGACGCTGGGGAAACGAGAAAGGCAGAAGCACACGGGCGGGCGAGTGAGAGGGAGGCGCGGGCCCAGCGCCCGGACGCCGCTCCCTGCCCTCCTCCTGCGCACGCAGCGACGGCGCTGCCGCCAGCTGTGACACAAGGGCCGCCGCCCTCGCAGGCCCCCACCAGGACACTTGGTTGAGAGACGGGACGTTGAGCTCAGCGTGGCTGCGTCACAGCGACGTCACAGGGACCGACAGGACGGAGATGCACGGAGACAATGGTGCAGGACTGTGACAGACACTCAGCAGCGCAGCGTGGCCACACACAAGGGCGGCACCCGTGCACCGCCCCCCACCTCAGACTGCCTGAGTGGCCAGGCAGCTATCCCCGGTGCCGGACCTCACAGGCCTGGGATCTGACTGAAGCTGGCAGCAGGGGACCGACCCAGAGACACGGGACCCCTGGAAAGCAAGTGTGGCCCCGATGCTCCGGGGTCATGGGACACACTTTGAAATGTCCAGTTTTACCAGACAACATGTTCAGCAAACAAAATGTAAATGCAGTGCGACTACGCTACGTTTCAGGGAGAATTTCTCCTAGGGAAAGGTGCTCAAGAAAACCACAGGATGGCAGACTGGGTTGGTGACAGAGGGCTCAGGAAGCAGGCAGCTGAGGACGGGGCGCTTGTCTGAAGACTCCGGAGGTCTCAGCTCTGGTCCTGGCCACAAGCTGCCTGGACAACCCATGGTGACACGACGGCCTGACGGTGGTGTGAAAATTCAGCCTCCGAGAAAAGAGACCATGGGCCTGAGGGACAGTGGTCTGCTTTACCCAACCAGCCACCCCCACGGGGGCCCATGGGAGAAAATGCCAGCCTGCAGCCTGCCGGCCAGGAGGAAGGAGGGTGGTGTTGTATGGCTGACACTCAGCTCTCAGGACGCTGGGGGCCCTGACGCCAGCTCTGACGTTCTTCAGTTCTCAGGTATTAGAGAAACACTGAGGAATCCTGGGTGGCGATTTCCAGTAGCACATAAAGCTACAGCAAGAGGGGAGAGAGGGGCCCGGCAGGATGGCTCAGTGGTCTAAAGCGCCTGCTTGGGAAAGCTTGGGCAGCTGCAGGGACCACGGTTCAATCCCCGGCCCCACATGCTGCACCAGCCCTGCCCTCAGGGCAGGCTGAGTCGGCCATAAAAATAAATAAACAAACAAAAGTTCTGAAACAAGAAAAAAATAAAATAAATTAAAAAAAAAAAGAGGGGAGAGAATGGTACACTGTCCATGTGGACTACACAGCAGTCAGCAGTTTGTGCACGTGCACATGTGTGTGCACACACACGCGTGCAACCAAGCACACTACAGTGGTATGGGTCCCCGCCGGCTTGGCATATGGGCCCACCCGGTCTGCGGCACAAGTCGGATCAATAAGTCAATAAAGCAGGACACCAGGTGATGCCCCAAACTGCCCAAACCTGAGTGTTCAAGGAATCCTCCCTGGAGTGGGAAAAAGGCACTGGGAGTCCCAGCTTGCTCCACCCGGAGGACGGAGGGGCGCAGGGCTGCAGCCAGGGTGTGGGCCCCGGTGGATGCTTAGGCCCGGCTGCTGTCCCTGAGGTCAGCATGACTCTGGGCTGCCAGGGCGACACACACACACACACAGCTGGACCGCACACAGTGGGGCTATTCTGGAAGACCCTCTGGGGAGGTTTCAGGGAAATGTCCAGCTGAGCCATATTTGCAGTGCTGAGTCCAGCCCTCCGAGCACAGCGGTCCCTAAGGATCCGAGACTGCAAGCTTGTCCTTAGCGGAAGCAGCACAGCATCCATTCAGCTCCATCCCCGTGGGGCCCACCCGTCACCCGAGTTACCTCCAGTCACATCCTGAAGCTCATGGATCCCGTCCACCCTCTCCAGCGGCCAGTAATGGGAGGCAGAGGCGAGGACCGCAAATCCTGGAGAGGAAGAGGAACAGTGCAACCCTCTGAGGAGGAAGGTCCGAGGACCACAGCCGCTGCTGTGCCCCTGTGTGGGCTGGGAAGTGTCAAGGGACTACAGCCACACCGAAGGCCACATGGCACAGGCCATGCCAGTGTTTCATTTAAAGATAAACCTTGCATTAGAAATAGATGAGTAGGGGCCCAGCAGGATGGCTCAGTGGTCTAAAGCGCCTGCTTGGGGAAGCTTGGGTGGCTTCAGGGACCACGGTTCAATCCCCCGCACCACATGCTGCACCAGCCCTGCCCTCGGGGCAGGCTGAGCCGGCCATAGAAATGAGTGAATAAACAAACAAAGATTCTGAAACAAGAAAATAAATAAATTAATTAATTAATTTTAAAAAAGGAAATAGATGAGTAGTTCTTCAATGAGACAAGACAGAATGCAGAGGAGTTGATGCCCTTTAACTTGGAAAAGTGAAACCCACAGTACCAGGGGGCCAAAGGCTAAGAGCCTCTTAGTGGGATTCTCTGATGAAAACGGACAGCAGAAAGACAGGGCGCTAACAATTCATGCCAGGTGCTGCTGGGGGCGCCTCACAAACAATCCGCATTCCACTGCAACAGCGAACTCTCAGGCCACGGAATCCCTCACTCATGAGGACAGGGCCACGGCGTCACCCCCAGCACACACAGGCCCGCTGGACACCACGCACAAGGCAGCTGCATCTATCCTCTTTGGCCCCTGCTAGACCTCTGTCTCCTGCACCCCAGGAACAACTCTTTTTCAGTGTCCACGGGGTCCCTCTGCTCGGCAAGGACGAACATTCGCACGATCCAGCGTTTTCTCTCCTCCTCACTGGTGCCCACCTGACCTCTGTAATGGAGGCTGTGACGCCCCGGCTCTGTGGCCCCAGGTGACCTCCCACTCTCATACCCGTGGGCAATGCAAGTCCCCACCTCCATTGTGACCTGCCCCATGCCCTCCCCCCAGTCCCACAGGACTGATTAACCGAGTAGAGAAAATATGAAAATATTCCTGATGGCCGGGTGTCACCGTGTCACTGAGTGTCGGCCACGGCAGGGAGGACAGAAGGCCCTCAGCCTGCGCCTTTCATTGTAAAGGAAGCCTCGGGAAGAGATAATACGATTATTATTGTCAAATGATGTATGCCCGATATACAAAGTAAAAACTGCTCCACATGATAAAGAAATTGAGCAAGAAGGCCTGCACAAAGGGAACCCACAAAGCCCAGAGCTTTCCTGTATTTCGACAATAGTGTTTAAAAAATAGCAAAAAAAAGTTCTCTCTCTAAATGCAATCAAGGAAGGAAAAAAAAACCATTTTGGAGCAAAACAATAAGAACTGTACATGAATTTCATGAAGACAACAAAAAATACAATAACACTGAGGGACATGAAGAGCCCTTGGAATAATTGCATGTCGCCACTTATTCTTGGAAAAGCAGGCTCATTATAAAACTTTCAGCGCTCCTTTAATTAACCTAAATACAGCAGAGATTTTCTGTAGCAGCACCGAGATGTTTTTGTGAGGGGAACTGTGTACGAAGCTCACCAGGAGGACCCAGAGAGGGGACAGCAGGAGCACCAGGGTTGAGCTGCTGGGGGGGACTCCAGCAGAGAGGGCACAGGTGTCCCCCAGGAATACAGGGATTAGCATAAACTAAGGCACATTTTAACTCAGAGGGGAAATCGAGCCCAACCAAAAGCCTGGGGACCAGTTAGTCGCTTGGAGAAAACGAACATCCCTGCCTGACTCTTACACCGCAGAAACTTCCATCTGGGTCAAAACGTAAGCGTAACAGCCAGGTGAGGTGGCACATGCCTGTAATTCCAGCACTCTAGGGGCTGAGGCAGGAGAGGACAACAAGCTTGAGGCCAGCCTGGGCTGCACAGCGAGGCACTGGCTCCAGAAACAACAACAGAAAAAGCATAATACCTTAACTGTCTATGCAGTCCAGGCTGGCCTTGAGTTCACTGTGTAGCCTAGGCCTGTCTCAAACTCACAAGATCCTCCTGCCTCAGCCTCCTGAGTGTGCTGGGATTACAGGTGTGCACCATCACGCCTGACTGGAAAAAGGTAAATTAAGTCAAAGTAGAGGGTGACATGTACACAGCATGTGACAGAATCCTACCAAATTCCTTTTGGATGTAGGAAGTTAGGTCTACTATAAAACTCCCATGGGCTGAAGAGGTAGCTGCATGGTAGAGCCCGTGCCTGCCCTGCCGAGGACCTGGGCTTAGGATCCACAGCACGGTAGCGCACGCGCGCGCGCGCACACACACACACACACACACACACACACACACACCTTATTTAAGAGGCAAAAACTGGATATTCAGTCAGAGAACACATGCAGTGCAAAGAAAAAGAAGTGCCCGCTGACTTTTGAGAACTTCCATGAGGGCCAGCTGCGCTGTGATTTCCAAAAGCCTGGCTGGGTGGGCACGGCGCTGCTGTCCTCGGCTGGCAGGGAAGAGAGGGTCAGTGGTCCGGCCACGCCCACGGAGCTCAAGCCCCTGGCCTCTCTGCATGGGGAGATTGGCTCCAGGGTTGAGGTTACCCGGCATCAGCGGCTACTGAATAACAGCAGAACCTAACGGGGACTTCAGGCCAGGAAGGAGGTGGCGTGGGCGGCCGACAGACAGAGGGCACCTCTGGCCACTAGAGAAGCGCACGCTAATACCACCATCCCGCCTCACCGGGAAAGGACGGCCGCTATTCAAACAATGACCAACGCTGGCCGTGCGGGGCTGGAGGTCCGCATCCATTCCGCTGGGGGCGCAAACGCGCACAGCCACCGTGGAGACCCGCTCCGGGTCCCACCCGACCTGCTGCTCCACTGCGAGGCGTCTCCCGCAAGGGTCCAGGGCATCAATCACGGAGGTCCGGGTATGCAGCCCGGCGCGGAGCAGCTGCACCTCGCAAGCCGCCTGTGTCCATCCACAGGGGAGTGAATAAAGAAAATGTGATCTCTACCCTCCCTGGAGCTCGACTCTGTCATAAGGGAGGATAAATGTGAGTCTTTTGATGGGAAATGGATGCGCTCGAGCCCAGCATGTTCAGGGAAATAAATGAGACCACGGTCTGTCCTCCACAAGAAAGCCAAAGTATAGATAACTCAAAGCGCAAAAGAATCAGAAGCCTCTAGGAAGCCGGGAGACAGACTAAGGGGGAGGGGCCCCGGGGGAGGGGCGGGGCCCGGGAGAGTGCGGCGTTCTTCTGCACCGGAGCACGTGGCCTCTGCGTCTCACAAGCAAAGTGATTTTTTTTTTTGGGGGGGGGTACAGGGTGTCATTACACAATTTGGACTCATAGTGATCCTGCTTTCAGCCTCCCCAGCAGATAGGATTACAGGCATACGCCACCATGCCCTGACTCCGTCGCTGGCTCAGCGCACCCTGGCGGCTGGGCTGGAGCAGCCTGTGGTGCAGGGGATCAAACCCCAATCTCTGCGCTTGCCTAAGCAGGTGCTTAGTCCGCTGAGCTCTCTTGTGGGCCCTGGCAGGCTCCTCAGGGCAGGGTGACCACTGGGCAGCAACTGCTCTGCGTGCCAGCTTGCAAAACATTGCAGTGTTTTTGCCCTAAGTGTTGGGCCAAAAACAGTAATTGTTTTGTTTTGTTTTGTTTGCAGGAACGGGGTTCAAGCTCACAACCTTGCATTTGCCAGGCAAACACCTGTGCCATCGAGCTATCTCCCCAGCCCCATGGGGCAGAAACAGGTAGGTGGGGCCTGAATACGCATTGCGCACAGGTGGTCACGGAAACACCGCGTACACCCCAATAATATTATGCTGTGAGGGGTTTAGCAGCTAAAAATTAACCTAGCTTTTAAAAAATCAAGGTCAGGGGGCCCGGCATGGTGGCTCAGTGGTCTAAGGCGCCTGCTTAGGAAGGCTTGGGCGGCTGCAGGGACCACGGTTTGATCCCAGGCATCATATGCTGCGCCAGTCCTGCCCTCAGGGCAGGCTGAGCCGACCATGAAAATAAACAAACAAAAGTTCTGAAACAAGAAAAAATAAATAAATAAATAAAATAAAAATAATAAATAAAAATCAAGGTCAGGAAGGCGTTGGGGAGATAGCTCCATGGCACAAGTGCCTGCCTGGCAAGTGCAAGGTCCTGAGCTTGAACCCCAGTCCCTCAAAAAAAAAAAAAAAAAAAATCAAGGTCAGAAAGACTGTGTGCAACTATTTGTGTAGAATACTAACTCCAGGGCTGGGAGGAGGACTAGCTCCCTTTAACACTGTATCTTCCTCCCAAAACTGCAGGTCAGAGTCGCAAAGGGAAATCCACCCTCCCTTGCTGGGCCCTCTGTGTCTGAGCACTGGTTCCACTGCCAGCCGCATCTGTCCCTAGTGTCATCTGGCAATCTTGAGGGCCAGCCTGTGACAAAGCCTGCCCCGGGGCGGAGGAGGGGCTGAGCACAGCTTCGGCAGAGGCAAGGGAGGAGGCGAGACCCAAGCCGTGTCCATCTTCTGGCACCAGGAGGGTGCGGGTCGCTGTCCCGCTCCTTTCAACTGCAGGAAACCAGAAAAGGAAATGGCACCTGCACACTGAGGACAGCTGTGTCCCCTGAGCCTACGTCCACATGACAGCTGCTGGGGACAGACACCCCTGTCCCATCTACAGAGCCACAGCCAGCCCCGGGCAGGCATGTGCCAGGCCATGGCGGCTGCCCCATGCATAGGCTGGTGGGGAGGAGGTCAGAGGGGGTCCAGGCCACCACCACCAAGGTCAGGCGCATGGAGTCAGGCCACACATAGTGTCACCGAGCAGTGGCTGTGGCTCCAGTGTCCGAGGATGGGCACAACCCCAGAGGCAGCACCAGGACAGCACTGGTGGACACCCAACCACCAGGCATGGGGCACAGCCACCCACTGAAGGTACGGGCTTCTGACTGAGGGCACAGTACCTCTTACTTCTGCCCCTTTTACAGCTGCATGTACAACCCGGGGCTTTGGGCATGCAGAACCATGCTCACCACCTGTGTCTCCTTCTGTGTGTGTGTGTGTGTGTGTGTGGGTGCGCGCGCGTGTGTGTACGTGTGCATACACGTGCATGCAAGCTGTGCTGCCACCAGAGCCTAGCTGCACCTGTGCCAGGCAAGTGCTCACCACCGAGCCGCACACTGGCCCTCAGGCTCCACCTTTCAGAGAAGCCAGAGGTTCTTGTGCTTTAAATCTGAGACTATCCCCAACCATCAGGCAAGCTGCTTCTTAAATTAACATTTGCATGGTGCCCAGGAGACATAAGACACAGCAAGGGCACCCCGGGAGCAAAGCACCCCAGCCCCAGAGGTTTCTGAAGAAGAGAGATCCCCATCCTTCCACTAGAGGACAGCCAGCATCACAGAGCGGACAGGGATGTCCCGTCAATCACACTGGCACTTCTGTGCCCACAGAGAGGCCCTGGGGGACAGTCTCCCACGGTACCAGCAGGGAGGGTGAGGAAGAGGAGACAGGAAGACAGGGCAGGGGTGGGGGTGCGTCCCTGGCTGCAGCCAGTTCTCTGTGTTTACAGCTGTAGGGATTCAGTGCGTGCGTGTGTGTGTGTGTGCGTGTGTGTGTGTGTGTGTGTGTGTGTGTGTGCAAGAAAGACAGACGGAGAAACTGAGACAGGCAGACAGAGACTCCTAAAAATAAAGCCTTAATCCTCCCCTTCCGTCCTCTGCTGTGCCTCCTCTCAGGATAAGCCTGCTGAGCCCCTGTGAGCTCCTGCTCAGGCCCCCGGAGTTTGGCTGCTCACTCACCCCCTCTCCTCCGTGCTTCTTTTTCTGGCTTTCCTGTATGGGCCTTGAATGTAGGGCCCACTAGAGCCACACCCTGGACCTTTTTTATTTTCTTCCGGGTTTTTTTTGTTTTTGTTTTTGTTTTGTTTGTTTGCTTGGTTGGTTGGTTGGTTTTTTTGGTGGTACCAGGGATCGAACTCAGGAGCTTGCGCTTGCCAAGCAAGCACTTATTCCCCAGCCCTTGATTTTTTCTTTTGAGACTCACTCTTGCTTGACAAGTTGCTGAACTGCCCAGCCTGAACTCAAACATGTAACCCTCCTGCCTCGGCTTCCGCAAACACTGGGATTGAAGCTCTGCCCCACAACGTCCTGCCCAGGCACCTCTTTCTGGTCTGGGTGCAGCTCCCAGGGTGCCGTCCGCTCCTCCCTTGGCTGCCCTGTGCCCGCTCCCTGCCCACTCTTTCCTCCGGGCAACCAGGCTCTCTGGAGCACTTGGTCAGTGTCTGTCTGGTCCTGTGTTTGCCTCTTTGCCACTGGAAGGGGACATCGGCCTGCCTCTCATGTCTCTCCATCAAGCAGAAATTATATCTTCGTCACTTGAAATATCCCAAATTTCCTATGCTATCAATTAAAAGTGATCACTGAGGCAGCCTAGCTGACACCCAGAGGGTTGAAGGGCAGGCTATCGGGACGCATATCAATCCCGGCACGCAGAGACATCTTCATCAGCCACATGTCCATCTGCTTTTAAGATTTCCCCCATGAATACATTTTGCTTCTGGCCTGGGGAGATGGAGCAGGCCGCCCCTACTGTGCCGGGTGGTTCCGGCCCTCTCTGCTCACCATATGGCACTGCGTAAACACAGAGCTGTAATTACTATAATTATGTGCTTTGGCTCTTGGTCTTCTAAAAATAGTGCTGTGGTGCTGCCCTGACCTCCTACAAGTGGACTGGACTCATGGGGCTCCATGGACGTGGGCCCAGGCCCCTAGGTAGGACAGGCACCACCTCCACAAGGGCATGTTGACAGACTTCTGCACTGTGGCCCACGGCTCCTGGATGGTGCCGTCTCGGATGTGGGTTAATGGGCCTCGGGCCTCGTGATCGCATGGCTGTCAGGGAAATGGGCTGGTGGGTGGGAACCTGAGCTCCTGGGCCCGGGGGCCAGCCCCACCAGCACGGGTGCGGTCTCCCCTGCATTGCCGGGTTGGGGAGTGCTGGCCTCCTATCTCTGCCTTGGGCGGTGACTGTCTCGATTACAGGCAAACACAGGCATGGTGGCGTGCTGACGAGCTCGTTGGCTCTGAGGCAATTTTCCAAACTGAATCTCATCTACCCAGGAGAAGAAAGGATCCAGCAGGCCTCTGGTTACCTGGCCCAGTGTGGACAGACGCTCGGGGCAGACACCAGGCTGCCCACCCGCACTACAGCTGTCCACATCAGCTGCCCTACGGACTCGGTTTCCCAGGCTATGGGCTGGGCCAGTGCGGCCAGCGCCACCTGCTGAGCACCTGCTGGGCTCAGCCAAGGCCCTGGATGGACAGAAAGGAGCCTGGGGAGAGCACAACGATTCTTTCTAAAACTAGAATTTGGGTGGCTGTGGTGTGCAGGGTCCCAGCTACCCTGGGGGCCCCACCGAGGCCCTGGCACCTGGGCGGAGCCACCACCCTGGCCCTGCCAGGGCAGCCAGATGTCAGGGACCTCCGTATCCGCATGGCTCCTCTCACATCCGATCAGCTCCATGACCGTGTGCCCCAAAGAACATGCCTGGCACCTGCAGTGTGAGCACCACAGACACCCTTGCCACCTACTCGCCAGCCACGTTTCGAGCTGCCCCCGCCCCTGGGTGACAGAGCCCAGTCAGCCGTCTGCCACCCCGGCCTCTGGGGGACCTAGCTTGTCCAGCTCACTCCCCCCTCACTGCTCAGTGACAAAGCGGAGGAGGAAAATGAGGAAGAAGGTGACAGAGGAGGGGGAGAGCAGGAGCCTGGGCACCTGGGTGGACGTGAAACAGGGAGTGCGAGTGGCAGGGGGCAGGGAGGAGAAGGAGGTCAGAGAGCAGGGTGGAGCGGACAGAGCCGGAAGCCTCACAGGCCTTGAGGACAGGGAGCTACATGGACACCAGCCAGGGTGGGCCCAGGCATTGGGACTGAGGAGGATGCTCGGTGTGAGGAGAGCCAACCCAGCCCTGGAGACCCGGCCCTCGATCAGGGGGGGTTTCCTGGGCCCCCAGGCAAGGGGTGACTGGACAGAGAGACTGACTGCTTTGGGCTCAGACGCACTGGGGACAGGAGCCTAGTTTGTGTCCTGGGGCCCCAGAGGCCGAGGGCGTAGCCTACGAACAGCAGGTGGGACGGGCAGGGGGCGCTTACCTGGGTGATCCCAGGCACCCGGCTGGGCTCCCTGCACCTGCTCGGGGAAGACGATAGCGTGAGCGGGAGGCAGCGGGCAACGCCAGCCTGCCCGCAGCCGCAGCCGTAGCCCGGGGCCACTCGTTACCTGCCACGTGCCGCACAGGAGCAGCAGCCAGATGTCCCCGAGGCATAGTGGCAGCGGTGCCCACATGGCACAGAGTCGACGGCCGCGCGGCCTCCTCACCGTCCCTGGCCCCTGGAGAGGGACATGTTCCAGGCGGGCGGGCGCTGAAAAGTCTGCTCCGCAGCAGCTCCGAGGGGCGTCTCCTCCGGGTTTGGAGCTGGAGCCGGGCCCGGTGCCCTGGAGGCCGTCCCAACCCGGAACGCCGAGGAGAAGCCGCTGGCTTCGCCTCGCCAAGAAAGCAGAGCTGCCCACCTCGGCCCTGCGCCTCCGTGAAGACCCGGTGGGCGCCGATGCCCCGTGCAGCGGCAGCTGCCGGCGGAGCTGGACGGGACGGCCGGGGCGGGCCGAGGGAGTGGGCGGGGCCCGGTGGGCGGGAGCGGAGGTTCCAAATGACCCTCCCGCTGCATCCTGCTGCCACCGCCTGGCCTGGCCCCTTCGTGCCTTGTCCAGGGAGGATGGAGCCAGGGTTGTTAGAGCCCCACTCTCCGTCCCGACTTGAGCGCTCTGACACCAGCTGTCCAGACTGGCCAGGGGCGGGCTTGCATGCGCGGGAATGTCGCGGCGGTGCGTGTGTTTCGGAGAGCTTAGACGCACGTGTGCGGTGGTAAATGAGCGGCGGCCTGAAGCCAGCACCCTTATTACTCTTTTGGAGGCCCCAGTGACCCGCATCCTAACCCAGCCCAGCACCCCACACATGACACCACAGGATAACCAAGGCTGCCCCTCAGCCAGTGTGCCTCAGTTTACCCAAGGCCAAGAGTTTCTCTCGTCTCCTCCAAACACAGCTCGCCCCGCTTTGCCCACCCCTTTCTCTGAGCAACAAGAAAGCCCCTCCCTTCTGAGTCCCCACCAAGGAGGAGGAACCACCCTCCTCTGCGGAGAGGGGAAGCAAGCAGGAGAAAGGCTCAGTCGCCCAACAGGAGCCAGCAAAACGCAGCCCTCTATAAATGTACCGATGGCCACCGTGAAGCAGAAAATAACCCAGATTATGAGTTGGCTCCCGGAGCCCCTTGGTCCTGACTTTAAAAGGAATTGAGAACAGGCCCACACACTTCCTAAGGAGGGAGGGCCGCTGGCTCGGGAGGGGACGTCCAGCGAGGCGGTGATCCTAGCTGCCTGCGCAGCTGCCCTCGTTATCACCAAGCTCCCCGCAGCTGCGAGCTGGAGCACGCCCCAGAACTGGCCCCAGGGCCAGAAAACTGCTCCATCAGACTCTGCGACCTTTCCCTGGCCCCAGCGGGTGCTGCAGGGAACCTGCTCCTAAGGATCAGAATCAATCCTGCCCGGCCCCTGCCCCCGTCCCTGAGGGAGGGTGGTGGCTATGGCCTGTCTGGAGCTGGGAAGAGTTCAACAGATGGCTAAATAGTGGGCCTTGCTGCATCCGGGGCTGAGCCAAGGTCTCTCTCTCCAGCACTGGGATGACAAGTAAGCCCCACCACGTCCAGCTGTGAATCCTTCAAGTCATAAAATTCTCTTTAGGTAAAGGCGGCAGCCAGCTCAACCAGAAGACG